>CM033476.1:16331525-16346898 GCA_019447015.1 Hymenochirus boettgeri | reverse complement strand
CAGCCAAAATATTCCAATGATCTCTATTTTAAAGTATTATTTCTTGAAACAAGGTGCACATTTTATTTGCCATTACAGATTATAGAAACCGTAGATTAAAAATACAGATGATACATACCGTAGATTGCCAGTGCAGATTATACATACCGTAGATTGCCAGTACAGATAATACATAACGTAGATTGCTAGTACAGATGATACATACCGTAGATTGCCAGTACAGATGATACATACCGTAGATTGCTAGTACAGATGATACATACCGTAGATTGCCAGTACAGATGATACATACCGTAGATTGCCAGTACAGATGATACATACCGTAGATTGCTAGTACAGATGATACATACCGTAGATTGCCAGTACAGATGATACATACCGTAGATTGCGAACGCAGGGACCGCAGCCGCTGCAGGCCGTCCGACCACACTCCCAGTCCCAACTCAGCCCCCACCCCGCTCTCCCGGTACCGAGAGGACTCCCTTGCCTTCATTCTGGGTAGTGTATCCTATAAATCCGCACCTATCTGTAGGAACGTTTTCCTGATTAGGCCGCTAATATTCTATTTAGTGATTCTAAATATCTCCCAATTCAGCCCACGCGGAGGGGCCCAGCACTGAACGGGGTTAATACAGTTCCCGGCACCTGGTGCTGTTGACCATGACCCCAGTGTCTCTCTGTTGTGTTGTATGAGGGTCGGCTGGCGTGGGTTTGCCATCCCCCCCCAGCGCGGGTGCCAGGATGGTGTTCCTTGCAGGCTCTGGGCAGGGGGCTCTGTGAATTGATTGAACGCTCGGGTGGGGTAAAACACGAGAGCGCAGATAACATATGTAACACAAGGCCGCGGGAGGATAGATTGGTAAAGAGGCAATAACTACGTGGCCCTGGCTCAATCACACCCCCACAATCTTTCCCCCCAGACACCATTTTTGGCGCTAGTGTGACTTTGCTATTTGCAGGGCGGGGATTGGTGCATTTACACACGTGCTGCTACTCGTCCTAAGGCCTAGGTCCCACTGCTCAATGTTCTTCTGCGTTTTGCGATCCGCAATGAACATTCTATGCCTATTGTAATCACGGAAAAGTGGGACCCCACTTGTGTGCTTGTATTTGTTGCGCTTTTGTAATACGTAGATCGTATTGAAAATGCACCGTGCTTTATAGAAAGTAATCAGTGGGCCTCCATTTACTACAATTTGCTATTCCTATCCCACTACTGCTACATGTACCCACTGGGTGAAGGGGGATTGAATGTACCGCACTGGGTGGAATGGGGAATGGAATTTAACCCACTGGGGTGGAGGGGAATGAATTGTCCCACTGGTTTAATGGGTAATGGAATGTCCCACTGGGTGGAAGGGGGATGGACTGTCCCCTGGGTTGAATGGAATGGAATGTACCCACTTGGTTGAATGGGGAATGGAATGTGACCCAGTGGGTGGTGAATGTGAATGGAATGTCCCCACTTGGGTGAATGGGAATGGAATGTACCCTCTGGGGGGAATTGACGTACCCACTGGGTAATGGGGAATGGAATGTACCCACTGGGTGGATAGGGGGAATGAAATGTACCCACTGGGTGGAATGTCCCCACTGGGGGAATGTACCCACTGGTGAAGGGGGAATGGAATGTACCCACTGTTGGAATGTACCCCACTGGGTGGGAATTGGGAATGGAATGTACCCACTGGTGGAAGGGGGAATGGAATGTTACCCACTGGGTGGAAGGTTCCCACTGAGTGGAAGGGGGAAATGGATTGTTTGATCACACTGGGGTTTCTCTGTCCTCAGCCTGGACAATTTGAGGCGTTTACATTACTAGATAACAATGTCTGTAAACTCTGGTGTACGCCATACAAACCAATGTACTTACACTTGCCCGGCATGGCACTATACTACAGTGTGCCCTGGCATGCAATGTACCCCAGATGTGCCCCACACGCCAATGTCCCCGAGATTTACATTGGCATGCTGGGGCCCATCTGTAGTACACTGGCGTAACACCAGCCATGTCATGTTGCCCCAGAATGCCATGGGGGGGTGGTAGATTTTAGAGCTTTTTTGAAGAAACTGCGACAACATACTAATGCCTTTCTCTCGGGTACTGTAGTAAACAAAAATACACTTTCAAAAGCAAATACTATATACTCTGTACTGTCACTGGTTATTGTTAATTTTTTTGGTGCTCCCTGGTACGGTTGTGTTCCTTTTTCACCGAGCACAGACTCCTGCTTTTAATTTACCATTGTTAAACTTTCCCTTCATTCACCATACCTCTAATAGAAACAACAAGGGCAAGGGGCATCCCATACTGGTGAACAACAAAGATCCAACCCCTGTCAAAACCCTCCCCCCATTGTCACCTTTCCCATTTGAATGGTGTTAACGTATAGTAGCTTCCCTCTCACTCTCACCTAACTACTGTCTCCTCCACCCCTGCCACTCACCTACTCTCCATCTCTGTCTCCATAAGGCGTCCTGTCCATCGGTCCCTCTAATACTGCAGGAGGAAAGTTTCGGGTATATAGAAGCTGAAGTCCGCGCAGGTGGTATTTTTGATATATCGTCCCCTCTTTTTCTGCCTGGCCAGACCCAGTTCTTTACCAATACTACACATCTGTTGTCGTCGGTAACCCTTGCCCCCTGTACCAGGGCACATTCTGCCGTTAGTAGTGTGTTCTGGTCAGACTGTTCATTCATATATAACTGGGATTTTTTTTTATGGTGGGTGTATTGGGCAGGAGCCGTGAAACCCTATTCAGAACCCTCAATATATATATTTTCAGTAAAATGTACCGTAAAGCGTCCTGACGTGAACATCCTATATCTTGCATCCTTGCTTCTACTGTGCATTTAATTTGCATTGGCTGTGTTGCTTGCTTATGCGGAGTGCATTACAGATAAGGACACTAGGCCATGACTTGGGCTGCCAGGGTCACTACTAATTACCCCCTAAAACTAAATAGCTTATTGGCATTGATAGCGATAGACGATCGCCCTATTTCCTTAAGTTTAGTAACGGTCCCAACATCGGGTACCAGGGCGTCTTTTAGGCTCCCATTCTGCCTTTCCACCACTCAAGGTGACAAGACTTTCTTTCCTGACCCCAAACACTATGGCATTTGCCACTTTATAAACCCTAAACGGAGGAGTGGGAGGGTTTCATGGTACACAACCAGCAATGCCGTGGGGCTTTTAAGAAGAGGTGGAAAGTCTTTAATCTGCATCAACAAATAATATGACGTCCAAATATTTTCTACCTAAGAAACCATGCAAAGGGGATCAATCCGATTGGTTGCGCAAGTTAAAACCCCAGCAATTTTTCATCTCTTATTAAGTAAATCCTCCATTTTATCTGTGACCTGCACCTTGCCTAATGCCCAATGCCCAGTATAGCCCCTAATTTCCCAGTAGTAGTAATGCCCTAATGCCCATCTCTTCTTAAGTATTAACAATACAGTTTTAGCGGTGGCACTCAACCTTGCTAATGCCAGTAGAGGGCACTAGTCCCGAAGACCTTTCTATTTAATTTCATTTATTTTGGTTGTGTCGATAGGAGTCCGATAAAAACTCTAGTGGACAACGATAGGTAACAGCTCCATATGAACAGCTAAAAATATTCCTTACAGCGCCTTGTGCCGTTTCTAGTGTATAAACCCAATCCCTCATTAACCCAGTACAGACGGTATTTATGTGTAGCCTGTGATCGTTTGTTGTTTACAGCCTTTGCCTATTGTGAACCAATTTCTCGTGATTACAACCACCCTGACCATCCTTCGGTTCAGAAAGAGCGAGCAAAGCCAACCTGTTTTAATCCGAACCGGTTTTCGAAACTACGTAACTCTGAACCTTCCTCAACATCGAATATATCACTTATAAAGTTCATTTAAAATAAATAAATAAATACTAATCGGGAAAATCCCGATTGTTTGAAACGATTTTTGAAACTTCATAGTTGGGCAGAAACCTTCTCTATTAAAACACTTTTTTCCACTCTCTTCCCTACCCACTTCCAGTGTCCCCATGGTATGTACACTGTCAAAACTTTTAAAATGCTGGAAAATGTTAAACGTTTTAGTTTTTGGGAGTGAACTGCCCTTTAATATACAATTCAATAATAAAATGAATGTCCATTACTTTCTTCTGTTTTGATTGGCATGTACCGAACCGAACTAGTAGCATTTGGAAATTTGGGGGTGCTCCACATTCACTGCAGATGCCCCCAGGGTACATGCTAGGGTGTGCCATTTACCCCAGCTTTTTTAATGCAGTGCGTTAAGTTAGGTTTGTGCCATTTCCCACCTCTTTAATGCAGTGCGTAAAGGTGGGGGTGCCAATTTACCAGCTTCTTTAATGCAGTTCTTAGAGTAGGGTGTGGCCATTTACCACCGATCTTCTTTTTATTGCATTGTTAATGTAGGGGGTGCATTTACAGCTTCCTTTTAATGCGTGCTAAGGAGGGGTGCCCTTTACTAACTAGTCTTCTTTAATGCAGTGCCTTTAAAGGGAGGGGGCCCTGTACCAGATTCTTTAATGGCAGTGCTGAAAGGTAGGGTCCTTTTACGCTACCAGATGCTTGTAATGCAGTGCTTAAAGTAGGGTGGTGCCATTTACCAGCTCTTTTAATGCAGGCTTAAAGAGGGAAAGGGTTCCATTACCAGCTTCCTTTTAAATTCCGTGCTTAAAGGGAAGGGGCCATTTACCAGCTTCTTTTAATGCAGTGCTTAAATGGTAGGGGTGCCATTTACCCCAGCTTTCTTTTATTGCAGTGGCTAAGAGGGGGGGGCCATTTACCAGGCTTATTTTAATGCAGAAGTGCTTATAGTTGCGGGGTGGGCCATTTACCAGCGATTTAAAATGTCAGTGGCTTAAAGGGAGGGGGTGCCATTTACCGCTTCTTTTAAGCAGTGCGTAAGGGAGGGGGTGTTTGCCATTTTAACCAGCTTCTTAAATGCAGTGCTTAAAGGGAGGGGGTGCCATTTACCAGCACTCTTTTAATGCAGTGCTTAAAGGGGAGGGGGTGCCATTTAACCGCTTCTTTTATGCAGTGCTTAACAGGGAGGGGGCCATTTTACCACTTCTTTTAATGCAGTGCTTACAGGTAGGGGGGGCATTTAACCAGCTTCTTTAATAGGCAGGGCTTACATGTAGGGGGTGCCATTTACCACTTCTTTTAATGCAGTGCTTAAAGGTATGGTGTGCCTTAACCCAGCTTTCGTTTATGCAGTGCTTAACGGTAGGGGATGCATTTACCATTTTCTTTTACTCGTGCTTAAGGTAGGGTTTTGCCATTAACCAGCTTCTTTTAGATACAGTGCTAAATGTAGGGTGTGCCTTAACCAGCTTCTTTAATTCATTCTTAAAGGTAGGGGGTGCCATTTTACCATCTTTCTTTTTTTTCGCCTCACAGCCATATAGTGTTTGTCTTAATGTATTTGACAGAAATAGTTCATAGCTTACACACCCGTGCCCGTCATATAACCCTACCTGGAAAAAGAAACAACTTTTACCTATTCCCCTCACCCCAGGGAATTCAGATTGAGGAGGGGGGGGCAAATAAACATTCTTTTTCTGCTCAACAGGCCCGTCCTGGGTTTTGATCATGATGGTATCCACATTGCTTATGTTACTTATCAGGTGTACTGCTTTCTAAGCTGGACACACAGTAACGATAAAGCCCCGCATACTTAAATCTTTTGACGACTGTGTTGTACGTGCGTCTTCCGAACGAACGCTCGCCCCGCCGACGTCGGGTCGGCCGTACGCCTCGTTCGGGAAATGCCGAAATTCTCATCGGCCGCGCTTAGACTCCCTATAGAGTCTGCGCGGCCGATGGAAACACACAGTCCCGAGTCGTTCCTCCCTTATAGGGAGAACTCTCTGACTGTGTGTTGCAGATCTTTGAAAGATGGCAGACAGGATCTGGCAGTCTGTCTGTCATCTTCATAAATCGTACTGTGTTTACCTAGCTTTAGTGTAATTTCCGGCTCCTTGATAACAAGGAGTTTTCTTTATTCAATGGAACTGGGAATGTCTTTTTCAGTGGCGGTTCAGCAATTACAGGATTTTTTAATCACTCACCGGGTTTTTCACTGCAACAGATCTAATTGATAAACCCCAACCCAGACCTTACTGACCCAATTTATAGGCGTAGAATCAACCACTGGAGACGGCTGAACTAAGTAAGTTTGGTCCTTGGAAGGCTTGTTTGAATTCAGTTTTAAACACATTTTCCTACTTTGTTTTTAAAGTTTAACACTTTCATTCTGATCTACACATTCACACTTTTTGGGATCAGTAAAACTTCCAGCTCGCAGCAAACCCCACCCCGATCTTTTAGCAACGCACTCCTTGGATACCCTTCCATATCTCTCCTGGTGACTGAGCATTCCCAAGCTCACTGTGAGCGCTGGTAGGAATGAGATTAATTCAACCGGGCGAAAAAGAGCTTACTGATTTTTACGCGGTTTTTATTTATTTGGTGGAGGAACTATTGTTTGATAGACAGAGAATCTTGTTTTATCATCTTTTTCTGGTCTCCAAGTGAGGCCATAATGATACATGTTCTGATGGCTATTACCTGTACATGACAATCATGGCTTCTGAAGCCAATTTTTCTCTATTCTATTTATGAAATATTGGAATTTTTTCTTTGCCCCAAATATTTCCAGTTTTTGTGAATTATTGAAAACCAATCATTCCCCGCCCGTCAGTTCGATTTCCTCATCTTCCTCTGTGCGTTAGAAATGTCATACATTACACTGACTCAGTGTTATGTGTTGCGGTGTTTCATTTGAATTATTACTAAGTAAAACCAAGCAATCCTTCAACCATGCATCAACACCTCTAATCCAGCCAAACATGGATGGTTTTATTAGAGTCCTAAGGATGTAATTTTAAATTCAATCTTCACATACCCATTCAAGAGTTACATTTTCCATGCGGTGTAACAACATCCGGGTACCGCAACTAAACATATTCCTTATACTCTCCCAGTTTCCTGACCATCAAATGCTTTTATGCAACCAAATCCACGATCCCTTAATCTTTCCCACAAAAATGGCAAACACATCTACCTGTCAAGTCTACAGAGACCATCAGATTTGCCAGGCATTATTCAACGAAAGGAGAGCCACTCGCTGGTCAGAGGAGTTGCCAAAGTAATGAAATGACCTCCATATTTAAATAGTTCGAGAAATAAGCCCCAAGTGGCGGATTGTTTGTGTTAGGTTGTCATGGTGTAACCTGTGAACTAGACTTCAACGACACAAGTTTTCTTTAATGTGCTTGTTATGTTGATGATTTGAAGGTCGTTTTCCAGTTTCCATGGGCTTACTGAAAGCAGGTCGCAGGAAGGTAAGCCAAAAGCTAGGACATTTTCCTCACTTTGTTACAATAAAATAAATTTGGATGCCTCACGCTGACGCCTAACAAAACCCAACTCTAGGCTCCATGCAATAACGGGATTCCACCCCCCCCAAAATTCTGCTTGATCCGCCATGATTGACGTATTGACAACATCGCCACCGAACGCATACACCGAAGCAGACTTCGAGGTTGTATTTCATGAAGTATCAGACGTGTATGAAGCTTTCTGTTCATTGTTATCTCTGTATTTACATTTAACAGTTTCTTGGTGAATTGCTGTCAGGCCCACTGGGGTACCCCGTAACCTTTGTTGCCATCTGACACTCGCCAGATAAGACAATGTCTGCAGTTTTCTGTTCTACAAAGGAGGATTTTGGCTGTTGGAATTTATTTAACCATCGATGAAAACAAAGATGGATTCTCCCCTTCCCAAGACATATTAAATCACTGGGGGCCCACTGGGGGATTCCCCCGTAACCTTGTTGGCCAGTCCTACACTGGCCAGATAAGACAGAAGTCTGCAGTTTTCTGTTCTACAAAGGGGAATTTGGCTGTTGAATTTATTTACCCATCCGATGGACAAACAAGCTGGATTCTCCCTTCCAAAGAACCCATAAATCACTGGGGGCCACGACTGAGGTGACATTGCCTATGGGACTTGGGAATTTGTAGACCCACAAGAGCCATAAACATCAAACAAACCTTTAAGCCCTAGAATTGGATTTATTTCACAGTCTTTTAGCGAGGGGTAACCAGTCTCCCCCGCTTTTCTACATACACCGCTTCGTTACATTTTTCCACAATTTTAATTCATCCCATTTAGCAAATAATTAGAAGCCTCGCTCGGGATGGAGATTCCTGCCGTAAATGTTTTCTGTTCTCTGGCTTAATGAGTCTCATAATATCCTAGCCGAAAATATGATTTTTGCAAATCTATCCCTTCATATACTGTCCCCTCGATCCTCTTTAAAATTAGCATAATCTTAACAAGGCTCCCTGATAGGTCCTCAAAGATGCAAATAGTTTCCAACTCCTTTGCATCCTGCCAGGGGGCAAAAAAGGAACAAGATTCCTTTAACCACTTGGTTGGCTGTCTTTTTTTTTAAAATTTGGCAGTAGACATTTCATGAAATTGTCTTTCCCTCTTCCCCCCTTACTAATGACTCCATTAATTACCCTCCCATAGACTAATAAATCATTGGGTGGCTTCGAATACTCTCTAATATATGGAACCTTTGCCACCCCCTTGCCATCCTGTGTGTTGAATGTAGTCGCCCATAATATTACCAGTGGGAACCGCTGCTTTTACCAATGAAGATATGGGAACAACGAGCTTTTGCTATAGCTCGCTCCTGTTTTGGTACATAAGCAGGTTAACAGACGAATGACATCACCAGGTTCCTGTCCATGGAATTGCCTCCGTAAGGCAGATTATTATATTATAAAACAACTGGAATTTCAATCTAGAGTCTGCAGAGACCAGGAACATGCCCCCCCCCCCCCCCGATAATAGGGGGCGTATTAATAAAAGTCAGAAATGGCTTGTGTGCAATCTGCAGGCAAACCGATTGAATGTATCTACTGCCGGGACATACCGTAAAAAGCTATGCATCTAATTGGCTGCTCTGCAAATTAATATCAAGGCAAACTTTCCAACCTCTAATTTCCGCAGCCAAAATATGTCCAATGATCTCTATTTTAAAGTATTATTTCCTTGAAACAAGGTGCCATTTTATTTGCCAATTACAGATTATAGAACCGTAGATTAAAAATACCGATGATACATTACCGTATATTGCCAGTGGCAGATTATACATACCGTAGTATTGCCAGTACAGATAATACATAACGTAGATTTGCCTAGTAAACAGATGATACATATACGTAGATTTTGCCAGTACAGATGATACATACGTAGATGCTAGTACAGATGATTACATACCCGTATATCCAGTATCAGATGATACATCCGTAGATGCCAGTACGATGATACATCCGTAGATTGCAGTACAGATATACATCCGTCGATTGCCAGTCACAGATGATACTACCGTATATTGCTAGAAGATATACATACCCGTAGATTGCTAGTACAGATGATACATACCGTGCTTTGTCCATACAGATGAATACATACCGTAGATGCTAGTACAGATGATACATACGTAGATTGCATACCAGATGATACATACGTAGATTGCCAGACAGTGAGACATAACCTAACGTAGATTTCTATAAGACTGATACATACCGTATATTGTGCAGTTACAGATGATACATACCGTAGATTGCTAGTACATTTTATACAAAACCGAAGATTGCTAGTACAGATGATACATACCGTAGATTGCTATACGATGATACCTCCCGTCGATTGGGCCAGTACAGATGATACATATCGGTAGATTGCCAGACAGATTATACACCGTAGATTTGCTAGTACAGATGAGACATACTGTAGATTGCTAGACAGATGATCCTACCGTAATTGCCATTAAGAAAAAAAAAATGATACAATCCCGTAGATTGCCAGTACAGATGATTACAGTACCTTAGATTGGCCATTACAGATGATCTCATACCGTAGATCCATAAACAGAGCTACCTACCGTAATGCCAGTAAGAATATACATACCCGTAATGGCATTACAGATGATACATACCGTAGATTGCTAGTACAGATGATACATACGTAGATTGCCAGTACAGATGAGTACCTACCGAATTGCTAGTACGATGATACAACGTAGATTGCTAGTACAGATGATACATACCGTAGATGCTAGTACAGGATCCATAACCGTAGAATTTGCTATACAGATGATACATAAGCCGTAGATTGCCGTACAGATGATACATACCGTAGAGGCCAGTACGATGAGACATACGGTAATTGCAGTACAGATGATACATATACCGTAGATTGCCGTCCAGATGATACATACCGTGATTGCCAGTCACAGATGTACATACCGTAGATTGCTAGTACAGATGAATACATACCGTAAATTGCCAGTACAGATATTACATACCGAGATTCTAGTAAGATAATCCAACCGGAGATTGGAGTACAATTATCCTTACCACCGTAGATTGCCAGTACAGATGATTACCATACCGTAGATTGCTAGTACAGATGATAACATACGTAGATTGCTAGTACATATGATCCATCCCGGAGATTGCCAGTAAGATGATACATACCGTAGATTGCCAGTACCATGATACATACCTAGAATTGCCAGTAACAGATGATCATCCGTAGAATAATTGCCAGTACAGATGATCCATACCGTAGATTGCCTACAGATGATACATACCGTATATGCTAGTACAGATGATACATACGTAGATTGCTAGTACAAGATGATACATACCGTAGATGCTAGTAACAGATTACTCATCCCGTGATATTGCTAGTACAATGATACATACCTTAGATTGCTAGTACCGATGAGCATACGTAGATTGCAGGACAGATGAGCATTATGTAGATGCCAGTGCCGATAATCCAAACCCGTAGATGCTAGTACGATGATACAACCCGTAGATTGCCATTAAGATGACATACCGTAGATTGCTAGTACAGATGATTACATACCGTAGATTGCTATACAATGATAATTCCCGGTAGAGGGCTAGGACAAATGATACATACCCGTAGATTGCTATAGAGATGTATACATACCGTAGATTGCTAGTAGAGATTGATACCTACCGTAGATTGCTATACAGATGAATACATACCGAGATTGCTATACGATGATACTACCGTAATTGCTTAGTAAATATCCTACCGTAGATTGCTAGTAACAGAATATACAATACCGTGATTGCATCAGAGATTAACTGTAGATTGCTAGTACAGCTAAACATCCGAGATTGCTAGTGCGATAAACATCCGTAATGCATAGTACGATATACATACCGTAGATGCCAGTGCAGCTATACAGACCTTATATTGCCATTACAATTGATACCTCCGTAGATTGCCATACAGATGATACATCCTAATTGCCATACAGATGATACAACCGTATATTGCCAGTACGTGATACCTACCGTAGATTGCCATTTAAAGATGCTACTACCTGATTGCTCGTACATTGATACATACGTAGATTGCTATGCAGATAAACACCGTAATTGCCAGTGCAGCGATACAACCGTAGATTGCATTGCAGATCGACAACGTAGATTGCCAGTCACAGATGATACATACCGTAGATTGGCCATGTGCCGATGATAAATAAGCTGTAGATTTGCTAGTACAGATAACATACCGTAGATTGCCAGTGCAGATAATACATACCGTAGAGTGCCAGTGCATAATACATCGTAGAGTGCCAGTGCAGAGTATACATCCGTAGAGTGCCAGTGCAGAGGATGCACACCGTACAGTTCCAGTTCAGAGGATGCACCCGTAGAAGTGCCAGTGCGAGAGATCACACCGTAGAGTGCCAGGGAAAACAGAGGATGCACACAGTAAGTGCCATGCAGAGGTTCACAGCACCGTAGAGTGCCATGCGGATGCACCCGTGAGTGCCAGTGCAGAGGCTGCCACCCCGTGAGTGCCAGTGCAGAGAGCACACCGTAGAGTGCCAGTGCAGAGGATGCACAACCGTAGCGTGCCAGTGCAGAGGATGCACCCGTAGCGTGCCAGTGCAGAGGATGCACACCCCGTAGCGTCCATGTGCAAGGAATGCACACCGTGCGTGCCATGGCAGAGGAAGCACACCGTATCTTGCCAGTGCAGAGTATGCACACCGTAGCGTGCCAGTGCAAGAAGCACACCGTAGCGTGCCAGTGCAGAGGATGCACACCGTAGCGTGCCAGTGCAGAGGATGCACACCGTAGCGTGCCAGTGCAGAGGATGCACACCGTAACGTGCCAGTGCAGAGGATGCACACCGTAGCGTGCCAGTGCAGATAACGTATTAACGTACTGATCTCCATTTTCTCGTTTTTCCTCTGAATCGACCATTTAAAGATAGCGAGTTTGTTTTTTTATGGTATTATTTACTGGTTTAGCTGAGTACGTTCGGTCAATACCATGTTTCTTTTATACGTTGTATATGAAACCTCAGACTGAGTTGGCGGTTGCTACATATGTCACGGAGATATTTCTTTCCATTTAAAATTTGAGACATTTTATTTTTTCACCTGTGATTTTTTTTTCTAGGTCACGTTGTTATGGCAACAAGTAATTTCTCGTTAATTATTGTGCATTATTGTGCATTATTGTGCATTTAGTGTGCTTTTTTTTTTTTTTTTTTACACCCAATTGCGTGAAAGGATTCCCATAGCGTCTCCATTTCTACTGCAAATCCATAAAGATTGTGGAGTATTGAGAAATTTTAAAGGGGAAGTTCAGTGTAAAGACATTTTAATAAAAAAGAGCAGTATTTTTCCATTCTAATGACCTTAACCTGCCCATTCAGCATTTTGTCTGTGTATAAAGAAATACTGACTTCCTGTTTGCAGGACCCCTAGTAGAGACCGTTATGGTCTTGTCCGTGACCCAGCGCCTGGGTTGATTCAGTTGCTCAGTAGAGATCTGAGCATGTTTGACCCATCCAACAGCCAATCAGTAGAAATTACTGTTAGGAACATTCCAAGGTAGTGGTGCATTCTGGGTAAAAGAACAGCAAAAGGGATGAAATCATCAGATTTTTTTTAAAATGGAAGAGAATATGTAGAATAATTAAGTATGTGTAACATAAACTAAGAATAATGTTTTCCACTGAACTTTCCCTTTAAACTTTGGGGGCCCCAGACTCGTACACAAGGTCCTATTCAGCTTCTCTGTCCATTGTTAAAGATATGGTTTGTGTAATGTCATATGGCCAGGGGCACAGTAGATTACAGGCCTATAGCACCGAAAGATGCATAGTAGTTGCACCAAACACTCCGACAAGGAGTCTCTTGTTCTCCGGGATTTTGTCCCCGCAGTGACACAACACGAGGAACGACTTGGGCCGCCTGCCAAGATTTTTTTTATTTTTAATGGGATCCGTTAAGAGTAAACACGCTTTAGATTTAGGAGACGCATTAAAGTTTACACACACGTTAATGTTAACGGCGCGTGAGGTGTTTTTACCCACAAACATTTAGAACTCTGTTGTCACGGAATTGGCTTCTGTCGGCAGAATTGTGTGCGCAGAATACAAAAGGCATTTTGTCTGTATAAGAGGAAAGATGAACGGAAAGTCGCCTGCGTAGGTTTCACTGTCTACAACCTGCAAAATGGAATCTGGTGATTCCCACTGTAGAATGTTCGTGTTCGGTCCATAGACGTCACTGAGTTCTGTGCAGTTAAATTGTTAAAACAAAAGGCACAGTGCAAATACGGTGCAGACTTTAACCTGTAACTAACACCCCTTTTGCTTGTAATGTCTCCGCTCAGACAGATTCTCTGATCGCGTGCGGGGCCCCTGGGATATGCACTGAGCATAAATCGGGTTTCTTTTTAGTGTAAACATCACAAGTGATCCCAGTAGGAATAGAAAGAAGGACCAGACCTGCCTAATCCTTCCCCACGGTGTAAACAACTTTCCTTCTACAATCCCTGGGGTATAACAATGTTCCCTCTCCTTCTATGGTTCTGTGTGCAGACACCGTATGTATATTCTGTGCGGGTATCAAATATACAGTATTGTGCGTCACATTCCGCTGTCCCTATATCATTGTGTGGTGTGTGTTTATAGGTAAGGTGTGTACCCAACTTTAATGGGGAACGGGGGTTATGTGACAACCGCAACATTATTCAACCCTATTATCCCTCTGTAATTTCCCCAGTATAAACCATTCTTACACAGTAATATAGTAATGGACCCGAATCCCCAGTATAAACCATTCTTACACAGTAATATAATAATGGACCCGAATCCCCAGTATAAACCATTCTTACACCGTAATAGTAATGGACCCGAATCCCCAGTATAAACCATTCTTGCACAGTAATATAGTAATGGACCCGAATCCCCAGTATAAACCATTCTTACACAGTAATATAGTAATGGACCCGAATCCCCAGTATAAACCATTCTTACACAGTAATATAGTAATGGACCCGAATCCCCAGTAAAAACCATTCTTACACAGTAATATAGTAATGGACCCGAATCCCCAGTATAAACCATTCTTACACAGTAATATAGTAATGAACCCGAATCCCCAGTAAAAACCATTCTTACACAGTAATATAGTAATGGACCCGAATCCCCAGTATAAACCATTCTTACTCAGTAATATAGTAATGGACCCGAATCCCCAGTATAAACCATTCTAACACAGTAATATAGTAATGGATTTATCAAATGTATTTGAGTAAATACACAACACAGATGTAATATGTATTATAAATACCCCACATAGATGTAATATGTATTATAAATACCCCACATAGATGTAATATAAATACCCCACATAGATGGAATATGTAATATAAATACCCAACACAGATGTAATATAAATGTCCCACACAGATGGAATATAAATACCCCACACAGAGGGAATATGTAATATAAATACCCCACACAGATGTAATATGTAATATAAATGTCCCACACAGATGTAATATGTAATATAAATGTCCCACACAAATGGAATATGTAATATAAATGTCCCACACAAATGGAATATGTAATATAAATACCCCACACAGATGGAATATGTAATATAAATACCCCACACAGATGGAATATGTATATATAAATCCCCACCCCCGATGAATATTATTCCCAACCAGATGGAATATAAATACCCAGCACAGATGGAATATAAATACCCAGCACAGATGGAATATAAATACCCAGCACAGATGGAATATAAATAACCCAGCACAGATGGAATATAAATACCCAGCACAGATGGAATATAAATACCCAGCACAGATGGAATATAAATACCCAGCACAGATGGAATATAAATACCCAGCACAGATGGAATATAAATACCCAGCACAGATGGAATATAATACCCCCGCACAGATGGATATCAATACC
>CM033476.1:16078141-16326417 GCA_019447015.1 Hymenochirus boettgeri | reverse complement strand
AATAGCGGATGATCATCAAGAATCCGCGCGTCAACACGAAGTACGGAGACCGCGGTACCCGCGGGAATACCAGTTGGGCTGCCGCGTAAGGTAGCTTGCTGCTGGAAGCCTCACCTGGTCGAGACAGCCGGCTATAGCGGGGAAACAGAGATCCAAGGGGTGAGCATACTCTTCTTTCTCTCCATCCAGCGGGGACCAGTAATAGGACTGAGGCATGTGGGATGAGTTTAGTATGTCATGGGTTAATGGGGAGTGGGCTCTGTATGTCATGGGTTAATGGGGAGTGGGCTCTGTATGTCATGGGTTAATGGGGAGTGGGCTCTGTATGTCATTGGTTAATGGGGAGTGGGCTCTGTATCTCATGGGTTAACGGGGAGTGGGCTCTGTATGTCATGGGTTAATGGGGAGTGGGCTCTGTATGTCATGGGTTAATGGGGAGTGGGCTCTGTATCTCATGGGTTAACGGGGAGGGGGCTCTGTATGTCATGGGTTAACGGGGAGTGGGCTCTGTATGTCATGGGTTAACGGGGAGTGTGCTCTGTATATTATGGTTTAATACTGAGTGGGCTCTGTATGTCATGGGTTAACGGTGAGTGTGCTCTGTATGTCATGGGTTAACGGTGAGTGTGCTCTGTATATCATGGTTTAATACTGAGTGGGCTCTGTATGTCATGGGTTAACGGTGAGTGTGCTCTGTATATCATGGTTTAATACTGAGCGGGCTCTGTATGTCATGGGTTAACGGTGAGTGTGCTCTGTATATCATGGGTTAATGGTGAGTGTACTCTGTGTGTCATGGGTTAAAGGTGAGTGCGCCCTGTAGGTCAGGGGTTAATGGTGAGTGTGCTCTGTAGGTCAGGGATTGATGGTGAGTGTACTCTGTTTCATGGGTTAAAGGTGAGTGCGCCCTGTAGGTCAGTGGTTTTCACTGAGTGCACCCTGTAGGTTAGGGGTTAACGGTGAGTGCACTCTGTAGGTCATGGGTTAATGGTGAGTGCACTCTTTAGGTCATGGGTTGATAGTTACTAACAATATAAGAATTAAAATCACTTTAGCTTTCCCTTAAGTGACCCTACCAACTTAAAGGGAATGTACAAGGTAAATCAAAGTCCAGCCTGGAGACCAACTTATGCAGATGAATCCCAGGGAGGCTTTACCCATCATCCTCTTGGCATATCAGTTGCTGGTGTGTCATCAAGTCCATCCCAAAAACGATATTTACATACATTGCCTCCCCCTGCAACCCCCAAAACTGCAATAGTTAGAAAGTTGAATAAAACTGACCTGCTGGGGCACCAGGACATGTATAACAATGTTTTTGTTTCCTAGTTCTTTCAGTTGACATCTTGGTAAATGTTAATCCTCGTGCTGCCTCCTTTGAGCATGCCCAAGCTCATTACCAGCTCACTTAATTACTGAAGGGGGTGTTATCACACACACTACCCCTTAGTTTCCTTGAGGCATACAGGAGCATAGCCATTATAAACAATGATTCCAGAGGACCAGGCAGAATAGCTCAACCTCTTTTAAATGTGCCATTCTTGCTAAAAGATGTTATCCTGAGGGTGGAGTTGTCCTTTAAGGCTGGTTACACACCAGCAGATATTTCCAGCTGAGCGTCCGATCCGGACAAACCAGGTCGGTCGCGACCAGCCGCCCCACACCAGCAGATATTTTCGTCTGATTGACCAAAATTGCCATGGATCGGTCAGTCGGCCAAAAATATCTCCTGGGGCGGCCGGCCACTACCGTCCTCGATTGTCCGATGGGACACGTTGGTAAATTCCGATCATTCGTACGAAATGTCGTCTGCGGCTGATGGATATTTGTCCCGGGACAATAGTCCCTTCATGTATACCCAGCCTAATTGTGGTGTTTGCATTGATTGTCTGCATTTGTGGCTAAACTGTGGTACCCGAGCATAATAATCCAGGGTGAAAAAATTAAGCATTGTAGAAACTTGAAAATTAGGCAATTATCCTGTAACTTCTTAAGACGCGTAATGATTTTAGTTCTGCTTTAATTATACAAATTATATAATTATACAAATTATATTAAAAAGGACATTTTCCCTTTAAGGAAGATATTTAAAAAGACTAATTAATAGTTACAAACCTTCAGTCTAACAGGAGTCACGTTAAAGTTTGTTTTGTGAAAATGTGTTAAATCAGACTAATTAGAAGCTTATCACATTACAAAAAAGTAACAATATTACCTTACAGTATGGATATGGTAGTATTATATTGTCCATTTATGTATAGAGAGGTAGTATTAAATTGCGCCTTTATATATGGAGATTGTAGTATATATTACCTATTAAGTATGGAGATGGTAGTATTATATTTCCCATTATAGTATGGGATGGTAGTATTATATTGTCCATTATAGTATGAGATGGTAGTATAAATTGCCCTTTATAATATGGAGATGTAGTATTATATTAACCATTATAGTATGGAGATGGTAGGATTATATTTCCCATTATAGTAGGAGAGTGGTAGTAGTATTATATTGTCCTTATAGTATGGAGATGGTAGTTATTAAATTGCCTTTATAATATGGAGATTGTAGTATTATATTAACCATATAGTATGGAGATGGTAGTATTTATATTTCCCATTATAGTATGGAATGGTAGTATATATTGTCATATAATGATTGGTTATTCCATTATAGTATGGAGTGGTAAGTATTATATTTCCTTTAGTATGGAGATGTTAGTAGTATTATATATGCCCATTATAGTATGGAGATGGTATAGTATTATATTGGCCCATTATAGTATGAGAGATGGTAGTAATTAATTCCCCATTATTAGTATGGAGATGGTAGTATTATATTGCCCCATTATAGTATGGAGATGGTAGTATTATATGCCATAATTATAGTTAGGGAGATGGTATTTTATTGCCCTTTATAATATGGGAGATGGTAAGTATTATATTAACCATTATAATATGGAGATGGTAGTTTATATTGCCCATTAGTATGGAGATTGGTAGTATTAATTGCCCATTTAGTATGGAGATGGTAGTATTATATTGCCCATATAGTATGAGATGGTGTATTATTTTTCCATTATAGTATGGAGATGGTAGGTTAATTGCCCTTTATAATAGGGAGATTGTAGTATTTATTAACCATTATAGTATGGAGAGTGTAGTATTATATTCCCATTATAGTAGGGGATGGTAGTATTAATTGTCCATTATAGTTATGGAGATGGTAGTATTTAATTAAATTGCCCTTTTATAATCTGGAGATTGTCGGTAGTATATTTAACCCATTATAGTATGGGAGATGGTAGATTATAGTTCCCATTATAGTATGGGATGGTTAGTATTATATTGTCCATTAAGTATGGAAGATGGTAGTATTATATTCCCCATTATAGTATGGAGATGTAGTATTCTATTGACATTATAGTTAGGAGAGATGGTATATTTTATTGCCCTTTATAATATGGGAGAGGGTAGATTATATAACCTTATAATATGGCAGATGGTAGTAAGTATTATATTGCCCCATTATAGTTGGAGATGGTAGTATGTATATTGCCCATTTATGTTGGATGGGAGTATGATATGCTAGTATGGAGATGGTAGATGGAGCGGTAGTATTAATTGGCCTATTATAGTATGGAGATGGTAGTAGATTATTATATTGGCCCATTATAGTATGGAGATGGTAGTATTTATATAGTGCCATTATTAGTATGGGATGATAGTATTATATTATTGCCCATTAATATGGAGATGGTAGTAGTATTATATTGCCCATTATAGTATGGAGATGGTAGTTAGTGGAGAGGTAGATTATATTGCCCATTAATATGGAGATGTAGTATTTTATATATTGCCCATTATAGTATGAGATTAGTATGGAGATGGTGTATTATATGCCATTATAATATGGAGATGGTAGTATTATATTGCCCATTATAGTATGGAGATGTGTAGTATTATATTGTCCATTATAGTATGGGAGATGGTAGTATTATATTCCCCATTATAGTAGGGAGATTAGTGTAGTAGGTATTATATGATTGCCCCTTATAGTTAGGAGATGGTGTATTTTATTCCTTATATATGAGCGGTAGTATTTATTAACCATTATAATCATGAGATGTAGATTATATTGCCCATTATAGTATGGAGATGGTAGTATTATAGTCCCATTATAGTATGGGATGGTAGTTTTATATTTGCCCATTTAGTAGGGAGATGGTAGTATTATATTGCCCATTATAGTATGGGAGATGGTAGTATTTTATATGCCCATTATAGTATGGAGATGGTAGCTAGTATTTATTATTTTGCCCATTATAGTAGGTAGAATGGTAGTATTATTATATTGCCCATTATAGTAGTGGATGGATGGTAGTATTATTATATTGCCTTAGTATGGGCGAGTGGTCGTATTATTATTGCCCATTAGTTATGGAGATGGTAGTATGATATATTGCCCCATTATAGTAGGAGATGGTAGTATTATTATATTGCCCATATTAGTATGGAGATGGTAGTTTATTATATTTGCCAATTATAGTATGGGATGGTAGTATTATTAATTGCCCATGTTAGTATGCGAGATGGTTAGTAGTAGTATTATATTGCTTATAGTATGGGATGGAGTATTATTATATGCCCATTATAGTATGGAGATGGTAGTTAGTATTATTATTGCCCATTAGTTATGAGATGGTAGTATTATTATTATGCCCATTATAGTATGGAGATGTAGTCATTATTATATGCCCATTATAGTGGGGATGTAGTATTATTATATATTGCAATTTATAGTATGGAGATGTAGCTCAGTACTATATATTTGCCCATTATGTATGGAGATGGTAGTATTATTATATTGCCCATTATAGTATGGAGATGGTAGTGATGTATATTATTATTGCCCCAATTCTAATGGAGATGTAGTATATTATATGCCCATATAGTATGGGAGATGGTAGTATTATTATATTGCCCATGATAGTATGGAGATGGTAGTATTATATATATGCCCGATAGTATGGAGATGGTAAGTATATTATATTGCCCATGATAGTATGAGATGGTAGATTATTATATTGACCATGATAGTATGGAATGTTAGTATTTATAGTGCCATTAGTATGGAGATGGGAGTATTATATATTGCCCATTATAGTATGGAGATGGTAGTATTATTATATTGCCCATTATAGTATGAGATGGTAGTAGTATTATGTCATTATAGTCTGAGGTTAGTATTATATTCCTTTATAGTATGGAGGGTAGTATGATTTATTGTCCATTTATTAGTATGGAGATGGTAGTATTAATATTTGCCATTATAGTTATGGAGATGGTAGTATTATATATTCCATTATAGTATGGAGATGGTAGTATTATTATTATGTCCATTAAGTATGGAGAGGTAGTATTATTGTCCATTATGTATGGAGATGGTAGTATTATTATATTGCCCATTATAGTATGGGAGATGGTAGTATTATATATTGTCCATTATAGTATGGAGATGGTGATTATTATATTCCATTATGTATGGAGATGGTAGTATTATAGTGTCCATTATAGTATGGAGATGTAGTATGATTATATGCCCATTATAGTTGAGATGGTAGTATTATTATATTGCCCATTATAGTATGGAGATGGTAGTATTATTATATTGTCCATTATAGTATGAGATGGTGTATTATATATTGCCCATATAGTAGGATGGTTAGTATTATATTGCCCATTAGTATGGAGATGTAGTATTATTATATTGCCCATTATAGTATGGAGATGGTAGTATTATTATATTGCCCATTATAGTATGGAGATGGTAGTATTATATTGCCCATTATAGTATGGAGATGGTAGTATTATATTGCCCATTATAGTATGGAGATGGTAGTATTATGTATTGCCATTATAGTATGGAGATGGTAGTATTATTATATTGCCCATTGTATGGGGATGGTAGTATTATTATATTGCCCATTATAGTATGAGATGGTAGTATATTATATTGGCCCATGATAGTATGGAGATGGTAGTATTATTATATTGCCCATTATAGTATGGAGATGGTAGTATTATTATATTGCCCATTATAGTATGGAGATGGTAGTAGTATTATATTGCCCATTATAGTATGGAGATGGTAGTATTATTATATTGCCCATTATAGTATGGAGATGGTAGTATTATTATATTGCCCATTATAGTATGGAATGGTGTATATATATTTGCCCAATAGTATAGTAGTTATATTGCATTAGTATGGAGATGGTAGTATTATTATATTGCCCATATAGTATGAGATTAGATATTATATGCCCATAAGTATAAGATGGGCAATAATAATACACCATTCCATTATAATCATGGGCAATATAGATATACTACCATCTCCCTAATAATCAGGGCAATAAAATACTACCATCTCCATACTATAATGGGCCATAAAATTACTACCATCTCCATACTATAATGGGCAATATAAACTACTATCTCATTAGCTAATGGGCAATATAATACTACTACCATCTCATATATAATGGGCAATATATAATACTACCATCTCCATACTATAATGGGCATATACTATACTACCATCTCCATACTATAATGGGCAATATAATTATACCATCTCCATATGAATGGGCAATATAATATACTACCATCCATTACTATAATGGGCATATAATACTATACCATCTCATACTATAATGGGCAATATAATAATCTACCACCCATACATAATGGGCATATATAATACTACCATCTCCATACGTAAATGGGCATATATAATAATACCATCCATACTATAATGGGCATATATAATACACCATCTCCATACATAATGGCAATAATACACTACCATCTCATACTATAGGCAATAATAATACTCCATCTCCATAATAGAATGGGCAATATAATAATAGAACCATCTCCTTACTATCATGGGACCAATTTATAATAATACTTACCATCTCCAGTACTATCATGGGGCATATATATATACTACCATCCCATACATAGATGTACAATATAATAATTACTACCATCTCCTAACTATAATGGGCCAATGATTTATAATACTACCATCTCCATACTATATGGGCATATAATTAATACTACCATCTGCCATACTATAATGGACAATATAATACTACCTCTCATACTATAATGAGACAATATTTGTAATAATACTACCTCTCCATACTATAATGGACAATATATTATAAATCTACCATCTCCATACTATAAGGGGGTCAATCTTATAATATACTACCATCTCCATTACTTATAATGGGCAATAATAATACACCATTCCATCTAATGGACAATAAATAATACTACATATCCATACATAATGGAGGGCAATATAATAATACGACCTATCCATACTATAATGGGACAATAATCTACTCACCATTCCATACTATAATGGACAATATAATAAATACTCCATCTCCATACTATAATGGGATATATAATTCTACATATCCATACTATAAGGGCAAAATAATCCACCATCTCCATACTAGTAATGCCTTAATAATACTCATCCCCATTACTATAATGGGCAATTATATACTACATTCCAGTACATATGGGCAATAATATACTACATTCTACATAATGGCATAAATAATCTACCATTATAGTATGGAGATGGTAGTATTATTATATTGCCCCTATAGTAGGAGATGGTAGTATTATTATTGCCCATTAGTATGGGGATGGTTAGTGATTATTTATTGCCCATTATAGATATGGAGATGGTGGTATTATTATATTGCCAGTTATAGTATGGAGATGTTTAGTATTATTATATTATCCATTATAGTATGGAGATGGTAGTATTGAGTATTAGATATATCCATTATAGTATGGAGATGTGTAAGTATATATATATTGCCCATAATAGTATGGAGATGGTGGTATTATTATATTGCCCATTATAGTATGGAGATGGTAGTATATTATATTCCCATTATAGTATGGAGATGGTAGTATTATTATATTATCCAGTACAGTTGGGTAGGATGATAATTCCATACATACTCCGACGTTTTCAAAACTGCCGCTTTCAGACTTTTCGAACTCGCCTAATTATCAAAAAATTCTCAAATCTTGTAACCCGCGACTTTAGCTCCACATAACCTAGAATTGGCCATTCGATAACCCTCCCATTCATTGTGGAAGCTCGATCATAAGGAAGGTTTAGTTATTAGACAAGTTGTGGTGATATGTCCGTGTTCCTTTTCCCAGGTCCAAGCCATTTACAGTAAGTTCCCATTCTATTTTAACTGATTCTATTAGAACTTTGTCTTACTATCGTCCCCATTGACTTTAATGGTTTTAGTTTCCAACTATTGAACTTTTACTAACAGTTGGAAACGACGCGAGCTATGAATTTTTTGGCCACCTCCAGTTTTTCATTGATCTGACAATTCTGTAGACAGATGGCCCAGTGACTCTATGGCCATGTAGATTCCTGGCCTTTTACTCGTTTTACATAGAAATCTTTTTATCTATGGCGTTTAGTAAGTGGAGGCCCTAATTTTATAGAACTCTGCCCTGCGGTGTTTAGTTATGTAAAAGGCCCAGTCACCGTGGGGTTAAATTATGCAGAAACCTGCCATTTCAGAGACCTGACCTCTAAGGTATTCAGGTATTCCAAGCCTTGGCTATAACCAAGTGTACAGACATCTTATCTTTTATTCAGCTGGGCAGAGGCCTCTGTTCGTCTGCGGTTTTAGATATGCAGAGGCCTGCCTTTGTAATAATTGGGTATTCCGAACGATTTTTCCGTTAATCAGGAATGCGCCATCCTGGCCATTTGTGGTTATTCCATGTTTTCATATTTAACATCCTCTCATGGTTTTAGGATGCAGAAGCCTGGCACCTCTCCCCAGTGCATGTGTCCGTATCAGACAAGAGAGAACTCAGCAGTGCAGTGGATTAGCTATTGATTCCTCCGCTCCCCGCAGACTCTGTAAAACCGCTGGCCATTAGCGCTAATCCTTATTAATAGGAAACCACAGCTCAGAGTCACTTCTCGGGGACCTGTGCATACGCCGGGATAAAAGGGAAAGTTACTCAATTACGAAGTGAATGGTACGGCATCTTCCCCGCCACGAATGCACATCGTTGGCAGGAATCGGGCCTGCCAGTCGCCTCGCTCCCCTGTGTCTGATGATCTCTACCAGTCTCCCTACTGTGTCTGTTCTATTAAAACTCTCTCCCTGGGTTAGGGAAACCCCTTGCTGTCTTGCCCCTTATTGGGTGTTAATTGAAAAGGTAATTTCACCACCGCCATTCTTGAAAATTTGCTTAAATGTTCACAGCTGCTGAAATTCTGAATCTGCAACAACCAATCAGATTGTTATCTAACTGCAGTAGATTCGTGAAAAAAGCTAACTTGTGATTGGCTGCGTTGCAATATCTAACTGCAGTAGATTCATGAAAAAGCTAACTTGCGAGGCTGTTGCAATATCCAACTGCAGTAGACCAGTAAAAGGATCTGATTGGTTGTTGCAGATTAATAGCATAGCATCTTTTATTACATATACCCCATAATGTGGTATTATCAGTGGACTCCCCCCTTTTTCTTACTCCCCCCAACGATATGCCGGTAAACTACAGTATGACATCACCATAGATAGGTGAATGGAGCCTGAACAGGCTTCTGATTGGACGGTCACATTCTACACTGTTATTTGTTTTATTATATTTCCTCCCTCCTCCATGCCATCTCATTTCCATTCGCCCCCTCCTTCCTTGCCCTTCAGGGCTCCTATCCCGCATCCCCTGGGTTTCTTCCTTGGGGCCAGCAAAATGGACACTGAACGTGCGTTTGTTAAATTAAAATATTCATTAGGAGTGAAAAATAAGGTCAGCCATCAAAACCTCCGCTACTAATTGCAGATGTTTCCACTAACGAGACAGATAAAAGCCTTACACATTTCCTCTGACTAATTATACAGACAAAGGGCTCCAATGGATGGCAGGTAGATACAGAATCCACTGACTCCTCTGTACATCAATACGTTACACTGGGGGCAATGTCTAGATAATAACCCTAATAAATGTTTTACATAATTTAGAAACTACTATGCGAGGCCCGTAGGGAGGGGAGCCAATGGAAAATGTTCAAATCTTTATTTTCAATTCCCTGGGTTCAATATAGTAAAGGAAGCCATTTCTTGGATGGAAACTCTATGTGGAAACCTTTTTACCATGAGGAACAGCGGAGAAAATAGTGAATATCGTGCCTTATGTAAAAGGATTACAGGTTCAGTACCATACAACAAGTTGGTGCCACAGGGCTTTTCAATTATACAAGCCCATGGGCATAGACAACACTGCACCCCCCTGGATCATCGGGTGGAAGGTGCCATTGCCAGGGCCTGGGGGGGTCTGGGCAGGACCGGGGCCAATGAAGTGGGGGGTTTACTGATTGGGGTGCCTGGCCAGGTTGGGAACCCCTAGCTAAACCATTAGAGTGGAAAGAGAAAAGAAAATCCCCCCCCAAAAACACTGACATCTATAAAATGACAAATAAACAACAACTATAATACAAAAAATGACAAAAAACATCATAAAATTACATTAAAGACATAAACAAGCCCCTAAATAAAAACATAATGGTTTTTTTTTTTTTTTTACAATTTAACACATAATAAGGAAAAACACAACCATGGCAGTTGTAACAAAGACATTTTACTGTATAGTTGGGGCACATGTCCTAAATGTCCTATCATTTTATAACCGTTTATAAGGATATAATTTGCAAGATTATGCATTGCCCTGGTGCATAATGGATTATGTATCCCCTGCTGAAATTATAATTGTTAGACTCACAGAGGAGTTCCATGACCATATAAATATAGGTTATTAGACCTTTACAGTTTTTAAAGGGTGATTCTCATGCGGCTTTATGGGTTGTGTACATTCCTCCTGCTACTTTGTAACGCACCAATCATACAAATATATCTTAGGCTGGGTACACACAGCAGATAATAAGGAAATATCTAATGGTGTGGGGTGGCCAGCTGGCCTTACCCGCAGTAAGGAGATTGGGCAGGCTGTTGGCAGAGTTTACGTAAATCAAATGTGAACGTTAGTGTATATAGTAGGTAATACATTATATGTAACCTGGTATGGTAGCCATTTGTTAATAGTCTGGTAGCACAGTGGAATTACTTAAAGCAACGTCTTGGGCTCAGCATAGGGGGAGCTGCCACTGTGATTAACTATATAAAGCAAATCTTCTGTAGGCTTTTAAATTGTAACACATGGGTGACCTTCACACCCGACAACACAGTGCAAATATACCCCCGTCTCCGGTGCCTACTGGTGATTTCCTACTGTGACTCAGCTTGGCATCTCCAATGGGCTAATCCAAACTAAGATAACTTGATGGTTATCCGTACCACTGGCAATAGTGTTGAGCTTTGAACAAGTGTTAAATTGACCGCAAACTGGTACTACCCAGTATGGGACACAAGCAGGACAAAGTCTCTTCTGTCATTGGATGATGGGCAGTTATTTTTTTATATTCAGCCCATCACCAAGGGTGGAACTACCAGGGGGAGCAATGGCAGTGGTGCCCAGGGGCCCCCATCTTTTCCCCCCTATGACAGATAAGCCCTGAAAACTACTGTATATGAAACAGGGAAAGTGGACCCATCATCGTTTGCTGGGGGGCTCAGCGGGTTCCTTTTACGCCGCTGCTAATCACATGTTTCCATGAATATGATTTAAATTCAATTCAAGCCATTCCGTGGTTACACTGTACTCCCAGCATTCCCCAGGTGTTGTTTAAAAAACATCTGGAAGTTTGCTGATGGACACACTCTATTCCATCCCAGAAGCCCATATTAAAACCGGTACAGAGTCGTATAATCGGACCAATATGGTTGTTGGTCTTTAGAAATTTCGTTGAAGCGCGAGTTGCATATTCTGTCTCCGTATAAATAGAAACGTAGATGCAAAACGTTGCCAGTACCTACGGAAAACTGATCATAGGCTGTAAGTAATTAAAATTGCATTAAAGAGGGAATCTGTGTAGATGTTCCATATAATTACCGTGTGTTTCTGCTATATAAAGATTGGAAGTTCAACCGCCGTTAATAGGAGGTTTCTAAAGTAATTGTGAGAGAAACAGATGATAATAGATGTCGCTGTGAGGTGACTGTATCCTAGGCACATTCAGTCGGGGAAACTGTAAGGTTAATTATCTAATTAGTCTTCTTACATGGTGCCATCGATAGCTGGATTGCAAAGACGCTCCAATTTGGTTTTTAATCATTCCTGTTTAAGGGAAGGGAGAATTGCACTCGGCAGTAACTGACAGCTTTCTGATAGTAATGATATGTTCATTAATTAACATATGATTCCAATTCAGAAATGGAAAAATTGCTCGTGACCTTGACTGAGTGGAGGGGAGGAGCAGAAAGAAGTATGCTAGCGCATTAGTATCATTTCCTTTTTTTAAGGAAAGCAGTGTAAAGCAATGGATGCGGCAGGCGCCCCTCTACTGGTTACAGTAGGTACAGAATGAATTGAGATGAAAAAACCAGTAGTTGAAAGCTGACTTGCAAAAAAGTCTGTTTTTAATGTTTCTTTTTTTTTAAAGGACAAGTAATGTCCAAAAACGACTTTAGCAGACGTGTCTCTACCCCCCCCCTGTGTAATGATGAAGATCCTGAGCCCCTCAGGCTAAACATCCTTTGTTTAATGTTGATCATTGAATATTATTTCATGTGGGGAAAAATTTTATTTATAATCTTCAGCTGTGTTGTTTATTTGATACACAGCCCCGGAGAGAATGTCCCCTCTAACCATTGTATGTTCTGCATTCCCGCGGGTCCCTTGGTAGTGCCCTGTATGGGAATAAATGTCCGCACAGAGAGATGCTCAGGGTTTTGTTTCCGGCGGCATCTCTTGCCATGCGCTTGTCTAATTAACGAAAGGAAATTAATTGTCAAGGGTGTTTTAAGGCAGAAAAGAAAATAATTTACGCCTGGGGAATGGAAAGACGAGAGCGCAGGGAAAATGGAGATTAGGGGTTTTGTCTTTCCATAACAATATATTCTAAATAACTCCCCTTTTATTCTTCCCTTTCTGTCCTTTACCTTTATTCCCCTCTTTCTGTGATCTCCCCAGTCTGCCTGGGAACAGCAGAGTTTATCCTCCGTCCCTTTAATTCTCCCCCTGCAGATTATTATTTTTGTTATTTGTTTTTCCTCTGTGTGATTCACGTTGGCATTCTGTGGCCTCCGTCTGAGAATGGCGAATTTCCACATCAAACGTTCTCTGCAGCAAAAACACGGGCGAGTGTAGGAATAGCAAGGGAAGATCATAGGAAACACAGAGAGAGAGACAGAGAGCAGTAAACAGGGACTAAGGGGAAGATCCCAAATTCTGACCTTGCCCCACCCCGAACTATGACATCATAACATAAAATTAAAGTTAAGAAAACACCTGTACCCCCAGCCTGGAAGGGCACGGAGAAAAGTAAGGGTTACTGCCAATGTGGTGGCATATTGCAGATTCTACTGAATTATTTAAAGGGAAAAACTATGCTTGTTGCAGTAAACTACTGCTCTGTGTCACGCCAGATAATCACCCTACCCTTCATTAACATAGTGTCATCAGAATAGGAGTGGCAGGACACTAACTGTTAGAGAGGAGTCGAAGAGAGCAGTCGGGTTACTGTCTGCCTAAGTATCTTACCTTGAAACAATTTTTTTGCTCGACTGTATGCCCCCTGGACAACTGCATTCCTTATCTGTAATGGACTTTGTTCACACTATGGCATTCTATGTGTATATATATATTTAGTAGTATATGTTTATAGACTTCAGTAAATCTCATTACAAAGCGTCCGTTTTGCCACAGGATTAAATATGTACAGGATTACAAGTGGCTTTAGTTAGGCACGATAGAACCCAACAGTTACACATGATATCAAGGTGAAGTCCCCTTGTTACTGAAGGCTTGCTATCTTAAAACTGCTATATCTAATCTATATGACTCCCTGTGCCAATGTCTCACTGGGGTATGTTGCCAGTAGTGTAATGTGATAAGCTGGATTCATGTTAGGCCCCTGCTTGGCACCGAAGGGGCATCTCCTGGTACTTTCTGGTTGAGCATGGGAATTCGTAAATAGTTATTATTGAGCATGATCAGCCCAAAGCGCAGCTCTGATACGTTGGTGCTTTGGTTTAAAGGGAAATATGTTTTATACAATGTCTGTCATCACAAGATCGCAAATTGTCTGAAACTCCAACGCAGTGACTAGTAGACTCTATATAGCACGGTTCTACAAGAAAGACCAATGCACATCAACTTCTACATGCCCTGATGTTACGTTGTAATACACTGATGGAAAGAGGGGCAGTTCACTACACTGTTTATCCAGTACTGACGTGTTCGCCTTCTCACCTCTCCTTCCCACTATTCTAGCAAATGCCAATATCACCAACCGTCTAAGGTTAAATGCCTACTGAAAGTTGTGAGGATACACATGCTAAGGTAGCCTCTGCTAAATGTCTAGGGGCTATGTACTGGAGAGCCGTTTATCGGGTATTTGTGTCCTAAAGGTGTGGTGTAATGGTGTACAAAGGCTTTCGACACAACAAAGGGTTGCAACAGAGGAACTTGGTTCCACGGCAACCGATGTACCAGACCAATAGCAGCTCTTATGGTGAAAATCTTCAACCAGCCAGCAAATTGGCCTCTTCTTTATACATTAGTCTTTTCTAAACTGGAGTCTCTTTTGTATTACGCTACTAACCGATAATAGACTCTATTCTACTCAACCGATAATAGCCCTCTATTTACTTAACCGATCCTAAGATCTATTCGTAGACTCAACCAGATAATAGCCTCGATTCTACTCAACCGAGCATAGCCTCTACTTCTACTTAACCGATCATGACTTCTATTCTACTCAACCGATCATAGCTCTCTATTACTCAAACCGAGCATAGCCTCTCTACTCTTACTAACCGAGGGATAGCCTCATTCTACTCAACCGATAAGAGCCTCTATCTACTTAACCGATCATAGCCTATTATTCCTACTCAACGAGCATAGCCCTATTGACTTCAACCAAGCATAGCCTCTACTCCACTTAATCCAGAGCATAGACTACTATTCTATTTTACCTGAGCATAGCCTTTATTCTACTTAACTGAGCATAGCCTTATCTACTTAACCGAGCAGAGCCTCACTTCTACTTAACCGAGATAGCCTCTAATTTAATTAAAAACGAGCATGAGCCTCTACTCTTACTTAACATTGAGCATAGCCTCTATTAAGTGAGCAAGGCTCTATTCTACTTCAAATGAGCATAGCCTTCATACTTTACGAACCCAGCATAGCTGTACGTACTTAACCGAAGCATAGCCTGTTTTGTGTACTTTACTCAACGAGCATAGCCTCTACTCTACTAACGAGCATAGCTTATTACACTACATACCGAGGCATAGCTATACTTCCACATTAAAACAGAAGCATAGCCGCTATTCTATTTAACCGAGCATTAGCCTCTACTCTACTTAACCGAGCATAGAGTAGCTATACTATGCTTTTAACCGAGCATTAGCTCTCCTCTGCTTAACCGAGCATAGCCTCTACTCTTTTTTTACTTAACCGAGCATAGCATCTACTCTCCTTAACCGAGCAGAGCCTTACTCTACTTAAACCGAGCATAGCTTCTCTTTACTCTACTAACCGAGGCATAGCCTCTACTCTACTTAACCGGAGCTAGCCTCTTACTTTACTTAACCGAGATCAGCCTCTACTTACTTAACCGAGCATAGCCTCTACGTTACTGAAACCAAGCATAGCTTCTTACCTCTAATAACTGAGCATAGCCTCTACTTAAGGAGCATAGCTATTCTACTTAACGGAGCATAGCCTTACTTTACTTAACGGGAGCATAGCCTCTACTTTACTTACCCGAGCATAGCCTCTCTCTGCTTAATCGAGCATAGCATCTACTTGCTAACCGAGCAGAGCCTACTCTGCTTAACCGAGCGAGCCTATACTCTGCTTAACCGAGCAGAGCTCTACTTGCTTAACCGAGCAGAGCCTTACTCTGCTTAAACCGAGCATAGCCCTCGACTATGCTTAACGAGCAGAGCCTCTACTAGGCTTAACCGAGAAAGCCTTTACTACAAACCGAGCATAGACTCACTCTGCATAATTAATTTTAATCTTAATTTTCTCGTGAGTCTCTGTGATGGAGGACAGTGTGAGCTGCTGATTAGATTATTAGGTAAGATAATTTTCCTAGTGGGCCAGAGTACATCTCAGGACACTATAAGACATACAAACCCGGTAGTCCCAAAACCCAACTCATCAACACAGGCCCCTTTTTCAAATTACAAAAACATCAGGAATTTAGACTGCAAAAAAAATGTAACTTTTTAACATGTTTGCTGTAAGTAGGGGGGGTCAGATGATCATTGTTATTATATTAGTGTTTACTTTTTACCTTTAGTGTGCCTTTGTATCATAACTTTACTGCCTTAACCACTATTTAAAAGGGGGAAGTTTAAGACAAAAAACACCATTTTGTTTAGACGGATGATTACAATGATGGACACTTGATTCCAGTCTTTATATCGAGAGCCCCATCCATTCTACGTAACCCGGCCAAACATTTTATATAATTCATGTCTGTTTGTTATCTTCCCCTCCCCCAATATTTCCCTCCTCCATTTACGAACCCTGGCTCCATTCCTCCTTTTACATTCAAACCCTTTAATGGCCCTCTTCCCCCTCCCGGTACCAGGCTGTGTAATTAAAGAACCAGAAATATGCAGCGGATGACAACCCCCCCCCCCCCATCCCCTACCGCAGCCTAATATTACCAGTAAATGACGGGAGAGACGGATCTCCACGCTAATGCATCTCCAAATTAACTGGATATCTGCAAGGTGCTTAATGCATCCAAATATGCCCCACCTGTCACTCCCACCACATCTCTGCTCTATGCTACCCCCAGAGGACCATTACCCTGTTGTGTAGATGAGAGAACTTGGGTTACTTTGCATTAAAGAGTAGAAAATTAAAAAAACACACTATCTGCCTATGAATGTGAAGTATCCTGCTACCCCCCTTATAACTATTATTAAAATATATCCACTGCAAATCCTCTACAAGCTCATTCATGGCATCTTAACCCCCTGTGCGCTGTCACAGCCGTGGAGGGGTTTTTTACTGGTTTGATTTGTGATTCCGTTTTTTTAAACCATGATCGGTGGGAAAAGATCCATCTGGATGTGTCGGATTGCAGGGTACGGAAGGCCCGGGGGGGTGAATGTACCAGCCATGATGTTCTTCATGAATTTTAATCTTTAAGGCCACGCAATGTTCTGAAAACAAATGGCAGATATGGAGTCAGGGTTGTCGCCCACATGAAGCACCGGGGATGCTATTCCAGTGGTAGTAATGGATACGGTGGGGGTTGTATATGGGAGGGGGCGGTAGGAGATTACCGATTGTAAACCACAACCCAAACCATTATTTACTTTAAATAACAGTCTTGTTCAGATTTAAAAAGGAACTAAGCTGGCATACCCGCATCGATATTTGACCAGATTCAGCGATTCCCTTTAAATGAGACGAAATATCGATAGATCCACAACAATAGCGGAACAAGACGGGGGGGGGGGGGGGAATGGAAGGGGGGGGGGAATTTAGATCGGACATGGCAGACATTTTCCATTCTCCCTGTCCCCACAGATTGCAAGCTGAAGTCTGCGAAGATTGGTGCATTTCCAATGGGTTTTTTCTTCTGATTCAAATGACCTTTAAGCCAAGCCATACACAGGCCACTGAGCCACCCACCGCACTCTGGCATGTATACAATGGGAAAAGCCCATTAGCAGAAAATGATGGGACTCGCTGAAATTCGGGCTTGGTGAAAAGACGGAGAATGGTTAGAGCAGTCTGTGTATTAATTGGCTGCACAGCAGGCGCCTGTGTTTTGATGGCTGCATAGAACAGTTCATTAGTGTAGGGCTGCAGTCAAGAGTGATTGAAGACCTAGGAGGTTAAGGAGCTAAGCTACCTCCATTCTTCAATTTCAATGAGCAGGAGCCAAAACAAAGGAACTTTTGTGCGAATTACAGCTGCAGAGATGAAATTGACCACTTTTTCTGTTCTAATCCCACTATAGCCGCTCATTATGGTGCATGCGTGCTATTAGTGGATTAGACCAGAAAAGCCGGTGGAGATTTTCACCTCATGCAGCGTGGGCTTGTGAAGGTAAAATTCTTACCTTTGTCCATGGGCTCCTTGAGATATTGCTTTGAAAGGAATAGTTCCATTTCAAGAGAACTATTCCTTTAAGGCAATGGGAAGTGTTGGAAGACCAATTACTTGGACCTAAATCTCTACATTCAGCACACCTCTCGATAGAGATGATAACCTCCAAGTTTGGTTCATTTTACAACTGCGACTTACTGTAAAGTTAGTTTAAAAGTTTGATTAAAAAACCAAAACTGTCTAAACACTAACAATTCCCCACAATTGTGTTTCTACATTGAGGTTTTAGTTACGGCCAATTCGAGGATACCAAATGATACTTTCAATTGTTACAGATTGATGGCATTCGAGGCTGACTGAAATCAAAGGCTACATTTAAGGGTTCCCGCATTCGAAACGTTACATTATAGGGTTACAGATTGAGAATTAGAATTTGGCTAATTACAATTTTTCGCTAATTATCAAAAATTAAGTCTGTGAGTTCGGGAAACCGAGTTTGGATTGCTAAGATTAGAGTTAGAACTTGATCGGGTCCAGTCACCAATCACCATCTACACTTCTATCCACCTGGACACCACTCTCCTCCAGTGGCTAATGACCTTGGATATAGAAGATACACCAGAAGATGGTCAGTTCTGCAATGGAGGATGAGTAGAGAAATGGGGCAAACTATAATAGAGCCCCCACTTAACGCATTATTAATTAAACTATTATACTAGGTCACGTAACATTATAAATAGCTAAAGTTTCTTTCCGTTATATTTTTTAAGCTGATTGTCAAACGGTGTAATTCTTATTGCCAGTGAGCGTAGTGCCAATGTCACCATTACAAAACCTGTCCATGAAGCCTTAATGGAGCTGTCAGAATGTTTTATCCTGTCTCAGACCTGCTTGCCTCCTGGCCATCTCACAGCCAATGTGACTTTATTGGCAACATCAGATAGAACAGGATCCAGTGCGTACAAGGTGCCATGGGGCTGGGAAGACGGTGGATTATCGAAAATATAATGACCCATGAACAGTGTTAATGGGGAATTTCAGTGTTAGTAATCCTTTAACTGCAGGAACCTAATGAGGCCTCGTGAACTCGGTTGCCCAAGCAGTTAACAGGGAGTTTCACTGCAATGTCTCTCACTTGTCACGCATTCATGTGGTATTTTTATCCAGCGTTCGGGTTGTCATTCTAACAACTTATTTTATTTCAGAATGTAAAGTCCTTTGTGTTTCATTGAAGAACAGGCTAGATAAGTAAAATCAATCTTTCAGTGGACAGACACTTTTGTGTGAAACGTTGGGCGTCAGTATTCGGTGGGCGGATTGTTGCGACTCTCTGATGGAATCTTTCCCTCTGACAATAATGATCATCCCCCCCATTTAAAACACCATTTTATTTCTGGAGGACAACTGCTGAAAAGTTGAGGAAAACTTCAGAAAATGATGGACCAGTAGCGGGGGCCGGGGGGAGGATATTATTTAGTTATAGGATCGGGTATTACGAGTTGCGTTGTAAACAATATATATATATTTCAGGGACTAGACGTCCAATAAACGTGGCAACTTTTTTTTTTGCTGAGAATCATGATCGAGTACGTTTGAATGTGTTGCCATTGATCAAGGAAAAGGGGGACAGATCTAAACTTTGCTACAAAAAAGAAATCTATTGCATAGGAGACTGGATATGGGTCCTAGGGGGTTAAATGAGCAGTATTCAATTAACTGCTTTTTAAAGGAAAAGGTATTAAAGGGGTATTGTCCACCTTAAATTTACTTTAATATAGGCTTCCCCCTGGTCCCCAGCCCCAACAGCATTATTTTTATTTTAAGAAAGCTCCCCAAAACTCTTTACTTACCCACCTCTTTCCTCCGCCGCCGCTCACGGCCTCTGCTGGGAGAAATGAAGCAGAGGGGCGGGACGGCAGCCGCCGCCTGTGATGGCTGAGCGGTAGCCAATCACGGACGCGGTGCCGGCAGCTAACTTCAGAGGAGGAGAAAGAGGAGAGGTAAGTTAAAGAGTTTGGGGAGCTTTCTTAAAAATGATGCGGTTGGGGCTGGGGGACCAGTGGGAGCCATACTACAAGGATTAAATGCTAGGGGGAGGGAATAGGGAGATGGTGGGAGGGAGACGGAGGGGTGAGAAGGGCTGCAGTACGCTGGCGCAAAAATCTAATGAGGGCCAGTAGCAGGCAGTGTCCTATTATGGACTCTGCTAGCCTCTGGTGGGCAGTTTTTGGGAATTGTGGGGGGACTACCAGGAGAACCCCTATGGAGATGGATGTGAGGTAAGGATTTGTTTAAACTACACTTACATGGTGGGGCCAGTTAGTTGGGGGGATTAAGTTTTGGGGGTGGAACATGCCCTTTAATTAATAAAATTAGATTGGATATGTCTTATGAATCGATATGCTTGGCAAACAGTATATCATGAATGGATTTAATATTAGTAACCTTTAACCTATTGTGGTAGTAAGTATATTAATGAATTGATATTAGCTTAGTTTACCCTTTAACCTATTGTTGGTATAAGTAAAATAAGACGTCTCCCCTTTAAAATCCCTTGTAACTACTGATTTTAAAGCAATGTGTTTTAAGATATCAGTACTTTAATATGTGCCTTATATTGCACTTAATTGATTTAATTTAGGCAATTAACAACTTTAAATTTGCACTATAGAAAGAGATGACGTTGTGTTTTGCACTATAGAAAGAGGATTACGTGTGTTTGCACTATAGGAAAGATGGATGACGTGGTTTGGCACTATAGAAAGAGATGACGTTGTGTACTTTACAATTACGACAACAGACGGAAATGGTTTTATTTGCAGGTGCGCAAAAAAAAAAAAAGACATTTGAAGGACGCCTAGACTGCACTTTTATTTCTACCTACTTTTATTACATGTCGTGCCACCAGGAAAACTACAGAGGAGGAAGGAGAGGGCCGAATTTTCCGAAAGTTTGGTCCTTTTAGAAAGAATTCGACTATATTGGAAAGTTCAGAAACGGAACCCCATAAAGTTCAACGGAGTCAAAATAGTTTAATAGTCAAAATAGTTGAAAAGTTCTAATGAAATACAATTAAATATCAATGGTAATTAATGAAATAAATTGCGTGTGGCGCATGGGAAAGGTCTGGGGAACATTTGTTCCAAATCCAGGACTTTGAAAAACTCCGATTTACTCTCAACGCGCGCGACTTCGAGAGCTCTCGGTTCTAACATCGAGATTATCCCATAAAACGATTCAAACAATTCGATAATTATCCCATAAACCAATTGGAAGAATGCTCGATTTTCGAATTCGAAATTATTGACAGTTAGAAAAAATCCGGTCTGGGTAGTTCGAGAAGTCCAAGTCCTTTCGAACTATTAGTTTAGTCCATCTTAAGAGGAGCGCGAGTGCCCAAACCCCATACAATTTATTTCTACAAATATAATATTTAAAAGTGTGTACTTGAGTGGAAAGTCTAGCCCCACCCTATGTATGTGGAAACCACGTTGTTTTTAACCCAATTAAAAGTTAGCGTTATAAGGTTCATCATTACAACCAGTTTTCCTTCTTGAAAAAATGCACGGCAAGTTTTAAGCGGCCAGTTAGAAAATGTTATCTAGGCAGAGAAGAAAGAAGTTTGTAGGATAGGAACCAGATCTTGCAGGGTTGGGCGGCATTTATTAAGGGAGAAGAGGAAGCGGAGAGTTACCCACATAAATAGCACACACTTCCACAAGACAAAACGCATCTTGCCATATGTAAATATATTTGGTAGAAATGTCATAAATAACTAGCCCCGGGTTCAGTCAGCAGTACAGGTAAACCAAGGCCTTCCATAATAAAATGTAGCACAGACACAATGTGGTTTCAGCACGTGAATAAAATAATATTATGATTTAAAAGTAACTTTGAGTGTGAGTCCCTCCAAATACATTATGGACACTGATGTGGCATGACTGTAGGGGGTTCACCTCATATATTATCGGCCTGTACTTCAACAAGTCTGACTTCGTAGGCTATCAATGCTCGTCCCTGTATCCCAAAAGCTAGCAGACCAATCCCTTGCACCACCTCCGTTATGTACCTAACAATAAGATCACATAATAATATACAGAGAGAGACTGAAAACCCACTTGTAAAAGAGTAATCGCCAAAATTCACTATGCATTCGAGTTCTTAAAGTCTGTTTCATTGATAACGCTTGAAGGTGACCTGAGTCAATAGGTCCTAGAAGCACGAAACGTTTATGTATCTGTATTTTATTATGTATGACTCTACCTGTTTTACATGCAAAACGTGTCATGGCAAACCAACAACCATGGCCTCAGTAGGCTCAGTTGAACGCAGCAAAAAGGCAAGAACTTAGTTCTGTAAATATGGAAGAAAAGGGATAGAAATAGAATATGGGAATTCATGCCATTGACTGGTAAAATCCGCATTAAAAAAGGTTTTTTTATGGTTAATCTACAGTGCGTCAGCAAGACGGAGTATACATGGTGCACTGTATAGTGGCCACCTAGATTGCCTGGGGAATGTGGTAAAAGAGTACTGAGTAGACGAGTGCAATAAACATTCATTGAACATCATTAAAGGACAAGTCCATCCCTCAAATCAAAAAAATTGATACAGGTAGATCACCCCCAAAACGCAGTAGTATCCGAACCGAACCATTGTGTGAAGCCTTTCAGATTAGGCTTCAGCTTTCAGTTACCATCTTTCTGCATCCTGGTTTACAGTTAGCTACTGTCGCTCATGGATATGACAGTGACATCACAGCCAAAGCACAAGTTATCCTGTAGATGCCATCTGAGCATGGTGTGTAAGCTCATTTACTGAGCTCATACAGCTTGAGAGGTAGACGGGGAACTTTGAGAGGCAGAGGAAAGCGAAGAACATGTAGCTGCATTAACTGGTTAGTCCTACTCTCTCCCTTTAAAAATATTGGAGGTTTGGGGGGTTGATTTTTTAGTAATCAATTTTAATGCAATTGGCCTTTAATTCGTTTCCTTTCGGCTGGGATATTCAATAAATAGTAAAATAGAACGTAAAATCATGCTGGGTACTGTTCCATTACAACAAATATATTTCTCCTCAGTGCAGGGATCAAGGGGTAGCAGTGAGTAATACGTTCATTTCCCCTCTTATGAGGTGACATTCTGGTTCATCAATTGCTGTTGCCTGTTCCGCAATCAATGGAGGAAAAGAAAGAAACTCTTTGGTTCAGGTAATAGGTTCCCCATTACTCTCTGGTACATGTTGTCTGGGAGTTTAAGGGGGGAGAAGATTTAGCTTCAAGTGGAAACAATTAAAACTTCTTTAGGTTGAGGCCACCACCAGTAACGTCGCCATGCAAGCTGTGCGATGGCACGTGTGAGAGCATGTAGTGTGTGCACGCTTGCGATCGTTTTTTCAGTGCAAATCGCATTCGATTGGCATAAAAACTGCGATCGAATGCGCTCTGAAATAACGGATTGTAGCGTAGCGGCTCCTGTACGCACAATGTGGCCACATTAACTGAGCCAACACTATTGTGCGCTTTTAAAAGCGCGAACGGAGCGCAATCTCCTCAGATTGCGCTTACAATCGCTCAGTGTGGCCCAGACCATAACCAGACAGAACGGTGGCTGTTGATGGGAGTTTTAGTTTTGTCTTGGTAGGGATATAGGTTGAATGGTTAAATGATTCAAATTTGGCAATAGGTTGACGGTCGTGTGTGGTCTTTTACTTTTGCCAATGACCCTCTGAGACTTGGAAATCTGCCAGTCACTTGGCACGGTACCAGGAATTTAAACTGTTCTGTTTTAATTGGCGAAATGGCGCGGAATAGGGGGGCGTGGGAGTAATTTGCAGCTCCGGCACAGGCTGAGTTGACGAGGAATGAATTTTGTATAAGGAAAGAACAGCTATACTAAGGGCCAAGCAAACCCTATTTTCCCCTCAGATAGGGAGTTGGAGGGCGCCTTATAATCCGCATGTATGATGGAGTGGATACCCACAGTGCAATGGGGGGGCACCTAGCCGTTTGGGGGATATTTTATTTATACCCAAGGGCATAAAGGAGAGGGCGTCTGTTGCTTACCATAAACTATTACAGGTTAGTGCGATAAAATGATTTTCTTATCCAGACAATGTGGCACCGTTTTGTCGAGTTTATCTGTTGGTCAATAATATTGATTGGTCCCAGTTAATAATATCGATTTAAAGGGCACATCTTCCAGAAACAATTATCCATCCCCCTACCCTGTCACGCGAGGCAAACTCTAACCCGTCTGTCCCACGCACTTAAATACCGACCAGAATATAATACTACCATCTCCATACTATAATGGACAATATAATACTACCATCTCCATACTATAATGGGAAATATAATACTACCATCTCCATACTATAATGGTTAATATAATACTACAATCTCCATATTATAAAGGGCAATTTAATACTACCATCTCTATACTATAATGGACAATATAATACTACCATATCCATACTGTAAGGTAATATTGTTACTTTTCTGTAATGTGATAAGCTTCTAATTAGTCTGATTTAACACATTTTCACAGAAAAGTAACATTATTACCTTACAAGGTAGGATATGGTAGTATTGTACTTATAGTTAGAGGATGGTAGTATTAAATTGCCTTATAATATGGAGATTGTAGTATTATATTAACCATGATAGTCTGGAGGATGGTAGTATTTATTTCCCATTATAGTATGGAGATGGTAGTATTATATTGGCCATTATAGTATGGAGATGGTAGTATTATGATTCCCCATTGTATAGTATGGATTGATGGTAGTATTATATTTTCCCCATTTATAGTATGGGGATGGTGTAATATGTCCATTATAGTAGAGATGTAGTATTATTGTCCATTATAGTATGGAGATGTAGTTTATATTCCCCAGTATAGTATGGAGATGGTAGTATTATTCTATTGCCATTATAGTTAGGAGAGGTAGTAGTTTATTGCCCGTTATAATATGGAGATGGTAGTATTATATTAACATTATAATATGTAGAGGGTAGTCTGATATTGCCCATCGATAGATGGAGATGGTAGTATTATATTGCATTATAGTATGGAGATGGTAGTATTAGATTGTCCAGATTAGTATGGAGATAGGTATATTATTTATTGCCCATAAGTTAGGAGATGGGAGTATTTTATTGCCCTTATAATATGGAGATGGTAGTATTATATTGCCCATTATAGTAGGGAGATTGAGTCTTATAGTGCCCATTATAGTATGGAGGTATGGTAGTATCTACTATTGCCCATTATAGTATCGGAGATGGTAGTATGGAGATGGTAGTATTTATTGCCAATTATAGTATGGAGATGGTAGTATTTTAGTACCCTTATAGTATGGAGATGGTAGTATTAGTATATTGCCAATTATAGTATGGAGAGGAGTTAGTATTATATTGCCCATTATTCGTAGGAGATGGTAGGATTATAGTTGGCCCATTATAATATGGAATGGTAGTATTATATTGCCCAGTATAGTATGGAGGATGGTAGAATTATATGGCCCTCATTTAGTATGGAGATGGTAGTATGGAGCTGGAGTATTATATTTGCCCATTATAGTATGGAGGCATGGTAGGATTATTATATTGCCCATTATAGTCTGGAGATGGTAGTATGGAGAGGTCGATTATATGCCCATTATAATATGGAGATGCGTCAGTAGTCTAGTGCCATTATAGTTAGGAGATGGTAGTTTATTGCCTTTAATAGGGAGATGGTTTTTTTAAGGGTTTTTATTATATTAACCATTATAATATGGAGATGGTAGTTATTATATTGCCCATTATAGTATGGAGATGGTAGTATTATATGCCCATTAAGATGTAGATGGTAGTAGTCTATTGCCCATTATAGTATGGAGATGTAGTATTATTAGTGCCCATTATGTAGAGATGGTAGTTATATTATATTGCCCATGATTAGTATGGAAGATGGTACTATTATTATATTGCCCATTATGTATAGAGATGGTAGTATTATTATATGGCCCATTATAGGATGAGATGGTAGTATTATATTGCCACTTTACTATGGAGATGGTAGTATTATATTGCCCATTATAATATGGAGATGGTAGTATTAATTGCCCATTATAGTCTGGAGATGTAGAATTATTATATTGCCCATTATAGTATGGAGATGGTAGTATTATTATATTGCCCATTATAGTAGAGATGGTAGTATGGAGATGGTAGTATTATATTTCCCATGAGTATGGAGATGTAGTATTATTATATGCCCATGATAGTATGGAGATGGTAGTATTATTATATTGCCCATGCTAGATGGAGATGGTTAGTATATATATTGCCATGATAGTATGGAGATGGTAGTATTATTATATTGCCAATTATTGTCTGGAGATGGTAGTATAATTATAGTGTGCAATTATTGTATGGAGATGGTAGTATTAATTGCCCATTTAGTAGTGGCGATGGTAGTATTATATTTGCCCATTATAGTATGGAGATGGTCAATTTATATATTTCCCATTATAGTATGGAGATGGTAGTATGGAGATGGTAGTATTAATTGCCATTATAATATGGGAGGGAGTATTTATTTTGCCCATATATAGATGGGATGGTAGTATTAATTGCCCATTATAGTATGGGAGATGGTAGTATTATTATATTGCCCATGAAGTCTGGAGATGGTAGTATTATATATGCCCAGTATTCGTATGGAGATGATGGAGTATTATTATTATTGCCATTTATTATGTATGGAGATGTAGTATTATTTATATTGCCCCTTATAGTATGGAGAGGGTAGTATATGAATGCCCATTATAGTATGGAGATGGTAGTAATGGACGATGGGGGGGGGGGGGGGGGGGATAGTATTTATATTGCCCATTATAAATATGGAGATGGAGTATTATATGCCCATTATAGATGGAGATGGTAGATATTATATGCCGTTATAGTATGGAGTGTGGGGGGGGGGATAGTATTATTTATGGCCCATTATACGTAGGAGATGGTATTATATTATATTGCCCATTATAGTATGGAGATGGTAGCATTAGATATTGCCCATTATAGTATGGAGAATGGTAGCATATTTATTGCCCATTATAGTATGGAGATGGTAGTATGGAGATGGTAGTATTATATTTCCCATGATAGTAGTGGAGATGGAGTATTATATTCCCATTATAGTTAGAGAGAGTAGTATTTTATGCCCTGTATAATATGGAGATGGTAGTATTATATTAACCATTATAATATGGAGATGGTAGTATTATATTGCCCATTATAGATATGGAGATGGTAGTATTATATTGCCCATTATAGTATGGAGATGGTAGTATATATTGCCCATCTATAGTAGGGAGATGGTAGTATATATTGCCCCATTATCGTATGGACCGATGGTAGTATGGAGATGGTAGTAGTATATTGCACATTATAGTTGGAGATGGTGGATTATTATATTGCCCTTATAGTCTGGAGATGGGTAGTATTATTATATGCCCATTATAGTATGGAGATGGTAGTTGATTATATGCCCATTATAGGTATGGAGATGTAGTATTATGAATGCCCATTATAGTAGGAGATGGTAGGATTAATATTGCCCATATAGTATGGAGTGGTAGTATTATTATATTGCCCATGATAGTATGGAGGATGGTAGTATGAGGATATGACCATGCTAGTATGGGAGATGGTGGTATTATTATATTGCCCAAAGTAGGGGGATGTAGTATTATTTATATTGCCCATTAAGTATGGAGATGGTAGTTTATTATATTGCCCATTATAGTATGGGTAGGATTATTATATTATCCATTACAGTATGGAGATGGTAGTATTATATGCCCATTATAGTATGGAGATGTAGTATATTATATTGGCCATATAGTATGGGAGATGTAGTATATATTATTGGCCCCTATAGTATGGAGATGGGAGTAGTTATTATATTGCCATTCGTAGTATGGAGCTGATAGATTATATTATTCCCATTACAGTATGGGGAGGTAGTATTTGATATTGCCATTATAGTATGGAGAGGTTAGTATATTAATATTCCCAGTATAGATGGAGATGGTAGTATTATTATATTGGCCCCATTATAGTATGGAGATGGTAGTATTATTATATTGCCATTATAGTATGGAGATGGTAGTATTTTATTTGCCCATTATAGTAGGAGATGGTAGTATATTATATGGGCCATTAAGTATGGAGATGGTAGTATTATTATATTGCACATGATAGTATGGAGATGGTAGTATTATTATATTGCCCAGGATAGTATGGAGATGGTGGTATGAGTATATTGCCCATTATAGTAGGGGGATGGTAGTATATTATATTGCCCTTATCGTAGGGAGATGGTGAGTATTATTATATTGCCAATTATAGTATGGAGTAGTATTATTTATTATCCACCTGGTACAGTATGAGACCTGTTGTAGTATTATATATGCACTTCATATAATGTATATATGGAGGCATAGGTGTACGTACCTTAATCTATATACGACCTCCCATCCTTCTAGTGTTGATGGACTGATGTTCCGCCCACTTATTTATATTTGCCCCACTTGTCTTTCATCCATTTTCTATTCAGATAGTGGCAGATGGTAGTCCGAGAAGTATTACTATGCCCAATTCATAGTATGCTATGATGCTGTGTACAGGAGTCATTATTATTGATGTACCACTCAAGTATAGTTATGGTAGTAGTGTGAGCCCATGTTTGTCTGAGTATGCCCACCGATGACTAGTATGTACGACGGTTATTGATTATTCCTCACATGTATCCATACTAGCTATGGCAGATGCGGTAGTATTTAGTTATATGAGTTCCCAAGTTACTACCGCCACATTTTGTGTGCAGATCTGGTTAGTTATTAGTTATGTAGCCTTATTCATCCAGTCAGTGGTAGATGAGAGTTACCGCCCGCTATGATTATTATTTAGTAGCACCTATTCATGAAGTTCATGGACGCATGTGTTATGCACTTATTACCTATTGCCCACAAAGAGAGATTTTGCAGTCCATTGCGAGCCCGAAGACGGAGAAAGAAAGTCATCTGGCACCAGCAACATAAGCAAAATGGCAAAACCAAGGTCCTAAGCTACCTAATCACACGCCCAGTGAATGATTGTACACCTCATTCACCCAACTACTGCTGCTGTGAATGCCACTTCCACCCCCCCCCAATCTCCTATCTTCAAGCCAATCTCCCTTGCGTAAAAGCTCATTATGACACACCCCCACAGCCAGTCTGGGTATCCACCCCCTCACACTTAATCAAACTACTTTTTTTTTTTTTTGTTTGTTTTACTCTTGTGCCCGGTCCATTGTTACACCCTCTCTGTCGTACCAATAATCCATGCCTTGTAAACCCCCCTCGCCCCTGTGCACTTCACTTTCCCAGAACCCTATAGAAACCGTTCACAAGTCCGTGGAACATTCTGCGGCCCTACAGTAAACGCTGACAGGCCGTTTTTTTCCCCCATCTCGTTTCCAGTCCAACCACCCGAACACTCATCGTGTGACTGAGGTGGGTTTCGTTTAATGTCTTTACGGCTGATTTGCTCCTGTACCTCCGTTTTTTATTTTCATCGAGTCAGGTGGTTGTGTAAGTTCTTTTTCTCCACTCTACGGTCGGTAGGTTCCCACTGGCGGCACCCCAATCAGTAACCCCCACTTTCCATGGCCCGGTTCCGACACCGATGCTGGTCAATTCCCCCCCCCCCTATTGAAGGGGGGTGCCGGTGTTCTATGGGCTGGGCTGTCAAGCAATCTTTCACCCCACTGTTATTACCTACCCCTACCCCCCCACAGTCTCCCCTCTGCCCCTGCCCTTTCCATGTCCCCTTTCGTGTCCTCCCCCCTGCAATTGTCTTCCGTTAATCCATTTCCTTCCCCTCCCCCTCCCCCCCCTCTTTCCCCTCCCCTCTTTTTTCTCCCCCCCCTCTCTTTTCTCTATGACCTGCATGGTACGTATTATTTTTTGCCAATTATAGTATGGAGATGGTGTGATTGGTGATTCCGATGGTCCAGTATTTATTTGTCCCTATGATAGTCATGGAGATGGGGAGTCTATTGTTACACTTGCTCCTTATTTCTATTGTATGAGATGGTAGTATCTCCCATTATATTCAGCTTGCGACACCATATAGTATGGATGATGGTGCCCCCCCTCTCCCCCTCCTCAGCATCATTATTGAAGATTGCCACTATTCTTTTAGCTAGGATGATGTTATGCATTTATATTATTGCACCATTATAGTATGGAGATGGTAGTCTTATGTAGATTGTCCTCCATTATCGTCCATGCGAGATGGCTGCAGTATTACTTGTAGCAGTGTCGTCCCTGTAGTTTACTGTGATTGATGTACGGTAGTATCCTATTATATTGCCATGATTAGTATGGAGTATGGTGGTAATTTTACATTGCCATTATAGTATGGGGATGGTATGTCTACTTATTTACTATTGCCCCACTCATATCACGTTATGGAGATGGTAGTCTATTATTATATTGCTCCCTTATAGTATGGCCCCAGTTATGTACTATCTTACCCTGACTAACCATTACCAGTATGGAGATGGTAGTGGATTAGTATTTGCCCCTTCTTATAGTTATGGATGCCATCCTTTTGTGTTGTCGTTTTCTCCTTATCGACTTATTATTTGCACCATTAGCCAGCTCATGGAGCATGGTGTATATTGTATCATTGCCCCATTGAAAGTATGGAGATGTGTAGATCTTTCTCCCCCCCCCTTTTTTTTTTTCTTCTATTTATTCTGACCCATTCATAGTAGGGAGATGGTAGTATATTACGATTGCCCATTACAGTATGGTGCGATTGGTAGTATTATTAGTAATGCCCTATTATAGTCATGGAGGATGTAGCTATATATATGGCCCTTATAGTATGGAGACTCGCCGTAGATATTATTTGCCATTATAGTATGAGCGATCGCGGAGGATGATTATATTGCCATGACTAGTATGGAGATGGGAGTATTATTTATTGCCATTTAGTATGGAGGGGTAGTATCATGATATTTGCCAAGTATTAGTTTAGGAGATGGTAGTATTATTAATGCCCCATTATTAGATATGGAGATGGTTTTTTTTTTTAGATTATATATGCCCATCCCGTACCAGTATGGGGATGGTAGTATTATTATATTTCAGTGCCCATTTCCCATTAAACAACGCTACCTGGCGGACCTGGTCAGTATTATCTCATATTGTCTCAATAAGTATGGAGATGGTCGTATTATTATATTGCCCATTAAGATGGAGATGGTAGTATTATTATATTGCCAATTTAGAGTAGAGAGGTAGTATTATTAACCCCTTTTGCCAGGCACTCAGTCCACGTGGCCACCAGCTTCCCTTGGTAGTATTAGTGATTTATTATTCCATTACAGTTTATGACGAGTAGTATTATATTCCACAATTTTTTATTTTTGTGCTCTTATGGACGAGTGTGGCTTTTTTTATGTCATTATGCCATATTGACCATGATAGTATGAGATGTTTAGCCATTACTATATTGGCCCATTTAGTATGGTATGATGGTAAGTATGACTTATATTGCTTCCCATTTTATGCTTGCTCATTGGAGATCCGTTGTGAGTATTTATTATTTGCCTCAACAAATATATCCGTATGGACTTGGCATGGCTCCCCGTACGCCTACGATATGCCTCATTATAGTATGGAGATGGTAGTATTATTATATTATCCAGCCAGTATGGGATGGTAGTATTATATTGCCCATCCTAGTATGGAGATGGTGTATTCTTATATTGCCAGTATAGTATGGGAAGGTTAGTATTCATTATATTGCCAATAGCGACGTATGGAGATTGGTATGTATTATATATGCCCATTATAGTATGGAGATGGTTAGTATGCTTATATGCCCCATTATAGTATGGAGATGTCGTATAGTATCATTGCCTCCAATATAGTATGGAGAGGTAGTAGAGTATATGCCCCTATAGTATGGAGATGGTAGTATTATTATATATCCCATTACAGTATGGAGATGGTAGTATTATTAATTATCAATACAGTATGGAGAGGTAGTATTTAGATTGCCCATTATCGGTATGGAGAGGTAGTATTATTAATTGCCCATTATAGTAGGCAGAGATGGTAGTATTATGCTATGCCCATTTAGTATGGAAGATGGTGTATTATTATATGCCCATGTTTTTTTTTTTTTTTTTTTTAGTATGGAGATGGTAGTATTATTATATTGCCATATAGTATGGAGATGGTAGTATAATTATATTGCCCATTATAGTTATGAGATGGTAGTATATTTATTGCCCATTATAGTCTGAGATGTAGTATTATTATATTGCCCATTATAGTATGGAGGTGGTAGTATTATTATTGCCCCAGTATAGTATGAGATGGTAGTATTAGGATATTGCCCATTATAGTATGGAGATGGTAGTATTATTATTGCCCATTATAGTATGGAGATGGTAGTATTATTATATTGCCATTATAGTATGGAGATGGTAGTATTATGATAATTTGCCCATTATAGGTAGGAGATGGAGTATTATTATATTGCCCATGATAGTATGGAAGATGGTAGTAGATTATATTGCCCATTATAGTATGGAGATGGTAGTATTTTATTATATTGCCCATTATAGTATGGAGATGGTGTATTATTATATTGCCCAATATAGTATGGAGATGGTAGTATTATTATATTGCCCATATCGTATGGAGATGGTAGGATTATTAATTATCCATGCAGTATGGAGATGGTAGTATTATATATCCAACAGTAGGGAGGATGGTAGGATTATATTGCCCATTATAGTATGGAGTGGTAGTATTATTATATTGCCCCTTTAGTATGGAGATGGTAGTATTATTATATTGCCCATTATAGTATGGAGATGGTAGTATTATATATTGCCCATTATAGTATGAGATGGTAGTATTATTATATTGCCCATTATAGTATGGAGATGGTAGTATATGATATTGCCCAATATAGTATGGAAGATGGTAGCTATTATGTATATTGCCCATTATAGTATGAGATGTAGTTTATTATATATCCATTACAGTATGGAGATGGTAGTTTATGATATTATCCATACAGGAATGGAGATGGTGTCTTAATTGCCCAGTTATTCGTAGGGAGATGGTAGTATTATTATATTGCCCATATAGATGGAGATGGTAGTAGATTATATGCACAATTAGTTGGAGATGGAGTATATATATTGCCCATTATAGTATGGAGGATGGTAGTATTATGATATTGGCCCATTAGTAGTATGGAGATGGTAGTATTAGTTATATTGCCCATTATAGTATGGGATGGTGTATTATATATTGCCCATTATAGATGGAGATGGTAGTATTATTATATTGCCCCATTATAGTATGGAGATGGTAGTATTATATATTGCCCATTATAGTAGGAGATGGTAGTATATGATATTAAAAAAACTGCCCATTATAGTATGGGATGGTAGTTTATTATATTGCCCATCGATAGTATGGAGATGGTAGTATTACTTATATTGGGGTCAACACCTAATACTACCATCTGCCATACTATAATTATAATATTTTATAATAGTATGCGAGTCATCGCAGTACACTAGAGATACAATTACGTAATTAGTATGAATAGTGCTCACTACATTACATGTACAGCCGAGCAGTATACTAGCATAATTATTGTTGAATGAGTATAATATAAGTAATATACGGTCTAGTCTACGCCTAATCTATATGTAGCCCCAGAATATTAGTCATAATGGACTACCCAGATGCGTCACGATACATTTATATAGGTAGAGTGCCACAGTATCATATAGTATGTGGAGATATGACTAGTCCATTATCATCACACTGACCTATTATATATTCTGAGGACGGCATAGATTGCGGAAAGTAGGTATGGCTATATTGCCCAAATATAGTATGAATGAGCATGTAGTGTACTGACATCTATTCCCTACTATTGTACCCATATAAGGGCAATCTAGAATGATATGGACGATACATCTCCATCGCATGGTATCTTAATATATTGCCCCATGTTAAGTTTTCCCTTTCTTTTTCCATGCCTAAGGAGCAACCCCCACTTCTCCTCGGTTCAGTCCGTATTGTAGCCTTTGTATCACTTGCCCACACTATCCTCCCCTATCCCCCCTTTTTCCCAGGCATGAGAATCGCGTAGTACTATTTTATAGTATCCAGTACAGTATGGATTTGATGGTTCAGCTACCATTCAATTCGTAATTGTACGAAGTGTATGGAGATGGTAGTATTATTATATTTTAGTTATGGAGATGGTAGTAGTATATATTGCCCAAATAGTATGGAGATGGTAGTATTATTATATTGCCCATTATAGTAGAGATGGGGTAGTATATTATATTGCCAAGTATAGTATGGAGATGTATATTATTATATATATGCCCATTATAGGATGAGATGGTTTGAGTATTAAATTGCCATTAATAGTATGGAGATGGTAGTATTAGTAATTGCCATACAGTATGGAGGATGGTTAGTATTATTATATTTCCATTACAGTATGGAGAGGTAGTTATATTATTATCAATTACAGTATGGAGATGGTAGTATTATTAGTAGTGCCCAGTTACAGATGGAGTAAGGATGATAATTCCATGACATACTCCGACGTTTTCAAACTGCCGCTTTCAGACTTTTCGACTCGCATAATATCAAAAAATTCTCAAATCTGTAACCGCGACTTTAGCTTCTCCAGAACCATATAGAGGGCCATTCGATAACCCTACAATTCATTGTGGAAGCTCGATCATGAGGAAGGTTAGTTTTAGACAAGTTTTGTGTGATTGTCGTGTTCCTTTCCAAGCTCCAGAGCCTTTACAGTAAGTTCCATTCTATTTTAACTGTTCTATTGAACTTTGTCTTACTATCGTCCCCATTGACTTAATGGTTTTAGTTTTCCAAACTATTGAACTTTTGAAAACATTGGAAAACGAACGCGAGCTTTATGAAGTTTGGCCACCTCCAGTTTTGCATTGATCTGACATTCTGGTAGGACAGATGGCCCAGTGATCTAGTGGCCATGTAGATTCCTGTTCTTTTACCGTTACATAGAAATCTTTTAGCTATGGCGTTTAGTAAGTGGAGGCCATTAATTTATCTAGAACTCTGCCGCGGTGTTTAGTTATGTAAAAGGGCCCAGTCACCGTGGCGTTAAATTATGCAGAAACCTCAGTCAAGACCTGACCTCTAAGGTATTCAGGTATTCCAAGCCTTGTGCTATACAAGTGTTACAGACATCTTATCTTTTATTCAAGATGGGCAGAGGCTCTTGCTGCCGTCTGCGGTTTTAGATATGCAGAGGCTTGCCTATGTATATTAATCGGGTATTCCGAACGATTTTCCCGTTAACAGAATGGCGCCATCTGGCATTTGTGGTATTCATGTTTTCATATTACATCCGCTCTTCATGTTTAGGTATGCAGAAGCCTGGCACCTCTCCCCCAGTGCATGTGTCCGATCAGACACTGAGAGAACTCAGCAGGCAGTGGATTAGCTATTGGATTCCTCAGCCTCCCCTCAGGGACTCGTAAAAACCGCTGGCCATTAAGCGGCTAATCATTATGTAATCGGAAAACACAGATCGGAGTCACTTTCGGGGACTGTGCATATGCCGGGATAAAAGGGAAAGTTACTCAATGACGAAGTGACTGGTAACGGCATTGCCCCGCAAGGAATGCACATCGTTGCAGGAATCGGGCCCTGCCCAGTCGCCTCGCTCCCCTGTCTGATGATCTATACCAGTCTCCCTACTGTGTCTGTTTATAAAAACTCCTCCTGGGTTAGGGAAACCCCTTGCTGTCTTGCCCCTATTGGGTGTTAATTGAAAAGGTATTTCACCACCGCCATTCTTTGAAAATTTGCTTAATGTTCCCACAGTGAGGAAATTAGTGAATCTGACAACAACCAATCAGATGTTTATCTAACTGCAGTAGATTCGTGAAAAAGCTACTTGTGAATGGCTGTTCGCCAATATCTAACTGCAGTAGATTCGAAAGCTAACTTGTGATTGCTGTTGCAATATCTAACTGCAGTAGATTCATGAAAAGATAACTTGCGATTGGCTGTGCAATACCAAACTGCAGTAGACCAGAAAAGGATGATTGGTTGTGCAGATTAATGCCATAGCATCTTTTATTACATCTACCCCATTACGTTGGTATTATCAGTGGACTCCCCCTTTTTCTTAACGATATGCCGGTAAACTTACAGTATGCATATCCATAGATAGGTTGAATGGAGCATGAAAGGGCTTCTGATTGGACGGTCACATCTACCACGTTTATTTGTTTTATTATATTTCATCCTCTCCAGCCTGCCATCCATTCCATTCGACCCCTCCTTCCTTGCCCTTCAGGGCCTCCTATTCCCGATCACCCTGGGTTTCTTCCTTGGGCAGCCAATGGACACTGAAGTCCGTTGTTTAAATTAAAATATTAATTAGGAGGTGAAAAATTAAGGTCAGCCATCCAAAAACCTCGACTTACTAATTGCAGATGTTTCAAGAACGAGACAGATTAAAAGCCTTACACATTCCTCTGACTTAATTATACAGGCAAAGGGCTCCATGTATGGCGGTAGATAACAGATCCCACTGACTCCTCTTGTACATCTCAATACGTTTACACTGGGGGCAATGTCTAGATAATAACCTAATAAATGTTAAATAATTTAGAAAACCTTATGCCGATTGGCCGCTAGGGGGACCAATGGAAAATGTTCAAATCTTTATTTTCAATTCATGGGTTCATTATAGTAAAAGGAAGCAATTTCTTGGATGGAAACTCTATGTAGGAAACCTGTAACCATGAGGAACCGCGGATAACATAGGTGAATATCGTGCCTTATTGTAAAAGGATTACAGGTTCAGTTACATACACAAAGTGATGTGCCACAGGGCCTTTCCAAGTAGACACGCCCATGGGAATAGAAAACAGCACCCCCCGGATATCGGGTGGAGGTGCCATTGCCAGGGGCCTGGGTGGGTCTGGGGCAGGACCGGGGCCAATTGAATGAAGTGGGGGGTGTGACTGATTGGGGTGACTGGCCAGGTTGGAACCCCTAGACTAACCATTAGAGTGGAAAGAGGAAAAGAAAAAATCCCCCCAAAAAACACGACATCTATATAAAATGACAAATAAAACAACACTAATGTACAAAAGGACAAAAAATTCATCATAAAATGACATAAAGACATAAACAAGCCCCTAAATAAAAAATCAATGGCTTTTTTTTTTTTTTACCAATTACACACATAATAAGGAAAAAACCACAACCATGGCAGTTGTAACAAAGGACAATTGTACTGTACTGTTAAGGGGAACATGTCCTAAATTCCTATCATTGTATAAACCGTTTATAAGGAATAATGTGCAAGATATGCATTGCCCTGGTGCATAATGGATTATGTATCCCCTGCTGTAAATTATAATTGTTAGATCACTGAGGAGTTCCATGACCATATAAATATAGGTTATTAGACCTTTACAGTTTAAAGGGTGATTCATGATGGGCTTTATGGGTTGTGACATTCCTCCGGCTACTTTGTAACGCACCAATTATACAAATATTATCTTAGGCAGATAATAAGGAAATATCTATGGTGTGGGGGTGGCAGCTGGCCTTACCTCGCAGTAAGGAGATTGGGCGCAGCGCTGTGGCAGAAGTTTACGTAAATCAAATGTGAAATGTTAGTGGATATAGTAGGTAATACATTATATGTAACCGGTTATGGTAGCCATTTGCTTAATGTCTGGTAGCACAGTGATGACTTAAAGCAACGTCTTGGGCTCAGCAGAGTGGGAGCTGGCCACTGTGATTACTATATAAAGCAATTCTCTCTGTAGGCTTAAATCTGTAACACTGGGTGCCTATCAACCGACAAACACAGGCACTATACCCCACGTCTCCGGTGCATACTGGTAGATTCCTACTTGTGACTCAGCTTGGCACTCCCAATGGGCTAATCCAAAACTAAGATACTTGATGGTATCAGTACCACTGTCCAATAGTGTTGAGCTTTCCGGAACAAGTTAAATGGAACGCAAAACTGATTACTACCCAGTATGGGACACAAGCCAGGAACAAATCTCTGCTGTCATTGGATGATGGGCAGTATTTTCTTATATCAGCTCATCACCAAGGGTGGAACTAACAGGCGGGAGAATGGCAGTGGTGCCCAGGGGCCCCCATCTTTCCCCCCTATGACAGATAGAGCCCTAGAAAAACTTACGTAATGAAACAGGGAAAGGGACCCATCTATCGTGTTGCTGGGGAGGGGGCTCAGCGGGTTTCCAATTTACGCCGCTGCTAATCACATCTTTCCATTGAATATGATTTAAATTAAATTCAAGCCAATTCAGTGGTTACACATGTACTCCCCGCATTCCCCCAGGGTTGTTTAAACATCTGGAGTCTGCTGAGTGGAACACTCTATTCCATCCCAGACGACCCCATATTAAAACGGTACAGACGTCGAATATCGGACCAATAAGGTTGTTGGCGCTTTTAGAAATTTTCGTTGGAAGCGCGAGTTGCATATTTTTGTCTCCGTATAAATAGACACGTGATGAAAACGTTGCCAGTTACCTACGGAATATGATCATAGGCTGTAAGTAATTAAAATTGCCCATAAAGAGGGTATTCTGTGTAGAGTTCCATATTAATTACGGTGTGTTTCTGCTATATAACGCATGGGAAAGTCAACGCCGTCGTATAGGAGGTTTCTACAGTAATTTGTTAGAATGAACGATGAAATAGCATGTCACGTTGTAGGGTGGACTGTATCCTAGGCACATCAGTCGGGGAAAACTGTAAGTTAATTACTAATAGTCTACCTTGGTTTGCCATCGATTAGTTGGATTGCAAAGACGCCTCCAATTTGGTTGTAATCATTCTGTTAAGGGAGGGATTGCACTGTTTGCCGTAACTGAACAGCGTCTGATCGTAATGATAGTAATGATATGTTCATTAACATTTTGATTCCAATGTCCGAAATGGAAAAATGGTCACGTGACCTTGACTGAGGGAGGAGACAGAGAAAGAAGTATGCTATGCCATGTAGTATAATTTTTACTTAAGGAAAGAGTAGTGTACAAGCAATGGATGCGGCAGGCGCCCCTCTATGGTTACAGTAGTTACAGAATGAATTGAGATGAAATAAAACCAGTCTGAAGCTGACTTGCACAAAAAAGTCTGTTTTTTAAGTGTTCTTTTTTGAAAGGACAAGTAAATGTCAAAAACGACTGTAGCCGAGCTGTCTCCTCCACCCCCCCCCCTGTGTAATGATGAAGATCCGGAGCCCCCGCAGGAATAAACATCCTTTGTTAATGTTGATCATTGAATTATTATTTCATTTTTGGGGAAGGAAATTAGACTTATTAATCTTCAGCTGCGTTGGTTATTGTATACACAGCCCGGAGAGAATGTCCACCTCTAACCATGGTATGTTTGCATTCCCGCGGCGTCCCGTGATCTGTGCCCTGTATGGGAATGGTCCGCACAGAGAGTGCTCGGGTTGTTCCGGCCGGCATCTCTGCCATGCGCTTGTCTAATTAAGAAAGGAAATTAATTGTCAAGGGTGTGGTTTAAGGCAGAAGAAAGAGACTAATTACGCCTGGGGAATGGAACGAAGACGCAGGGAAAATGGAGGATAGGGGTTTGTCTTTCCACTAACAAAAATTCTAAATAACGTCCCCTTTATTTCTTCCCTTTCTGTCCTTTTACCTATTCCCCTCTTTGTGATCTCCCCAGTTGCTGGGGGCAACAGCAGAGTTTATCCTCCGTCCTTGAATTCTCCACCCTGCAGATTATTATTTTTTGTTATTTTTTTTTTTTTTTTTTGTTTTTCCTCTGTGATGATGCACGTTGCATTCGCTGGGCTCCGTCTGAGAAGGCAGAATTTCCCCATCAACGCTTCTCTGCAGCAAAACACGGGCGGTGTAGGAATTGCAAGGAAGGATCATAGGAACACCAGAGAGAGAGACAGAGAGCAGTAACAGCGCGACTAAGGGAAGAATCCCAAAATTCTGACCTTGCCCCCACATCCGAAAAACTATGACATAAAACATAAATTTAAAGTTAAGAAAAACACCGTACCCCCAGTCTGGAAGGGCACGGAGAAAAGTAAAGGGTTATGCCAATGTGGGGCATATTGAAGATTCTTACTGACATTATTTAAAGGGAAACTATGCTTGTTGCAGTAACTGACTGCTCTGTGCTCACGCCCAGAAATCCCCATACCCTTCATTAACATAGTTCATCAGAATAGAGTGTCAGGACACTAACTGTAGGAGGAGTCAGAGAGCAGTCGGTTTACTGTCTGCCTAAGTATACTACCTTGAAAAATTCTTTTTGCTCGCTGTATGCCCTCCTGGACACTGCCATTCCTTTATCGTAATGACTTTTGTTCACACTATGGCATCTATGTGTAATATATATATTTAGTATGTATATGTTTATAGACTTACAGTAAATCTCATTTACACAGGCCGTTTTGCCACAGATAAATATGTACAGGATCCAAGTGGCTTTAGTTAGGCACAGATAACCCACACAGTTAAACATGTATCAAGGTAAGTTCCCCTGTTATGAAGCGCTTGCTATCTTAAAATGCTATATCTAATCTATATGATCCCTGTGCAAGGTCGTCACTGGTGTATGTTGCCAGTAGTGAATGTGATAAGCTGGTTCATGTTAGGCCCATGCTTGGCAGAGCAGAAGGGGCATCTCCTGGTACTTTCATGGTGACGGCATGGGAAAGGTGTCGTAATATTTATGTTATTGACCTGACAGCCCAAAGCGCAGCTCTGATTACGTTGGTGCCTTTGGTTAAAGGGAAATATGCTTTTTTATACCAATTCTGCTCATCACAGATCGCAAATTGTCTGAAACTCCACGCAGTCGACTAGTAGCACTCTATATAGCACGGTTCACAAGAACAGACCCAATGCACATCCAATTCTACAGGCCCCTGATGTTACTTTGTAATAACACTGATGGAAGAGGGGCAGTTCACTACACTGTTTATCAGTACTGACTGTTCGCCTTCTCACCTCTCCTTCCCACTATTCTAGCAATTCCCAATTCACCAACCGTCTTCTAAAGGTTAATGCCTACTGCAAAGTTTGTGAGGCTACACATGCTAAGGAGCCTCTGCTAAATGTCTAGGGCCTATGTACTGAGAGCCGTTTATCGGGTATTTGTGTCCTAAGGTGCGTGTAACTGTGTACAAAGGCTTTCAGACACAACTTAACAGGGGTGTGCAAACACTGAGGCAAAAACTTGTTCACGGCAACGACTGGTACCAGAACCAATGCAGCCTCTTTGGATGAAAATCTCAACCGCCAGCAAATTGGCCTCTCTTTATACATTAGCGTTTACTAAACTGAGTCTCCTTTTGTATTACGCTACTGAACCGATAATAGACTCTATTCTACTCAACCGCATAAAGCCTATACATCTACTAATTAGTAGATGTATAGGCTTTATGCGGTTGAGTAGAATAGAGTCTATTATCGGTTCAGTAGCGTAATACAAAAGGAGACTCAGTTTAGTAAACGCTAATGTATAAAGAGAGGCCAATTTGCTGGCGGTTGAGATTTTCATCCAAAGAGGCTGCATTGGTTCTGGTACCAGTCGTTGCCGTGAACAAGTTTTTGCCTCAGTGTTTGCACACCCCTGTTAAGTTGTGTCTGAAAGCCTTTGTACACAGTTACACGCACCTTAGGACACAAATACCCGATAAACGGCTCTCAGTACATAGGCCCTAGACATTTAGCAGAGGCTCCTTAGCATGTGTAGCCTCACAAACTTTGCAGTAGGCATTAACCTTTAGAAGACGGTTGGTGAATTGGGAATTGCTAGAATAGTGGGAAGGAGAGGTGAGAAGGCGAACAGTCAGTACTGATAAACAGTGTAGTGAACTGCCCCTCTTCCATCAGTGTTATTACAAAGTAACATCAGGGGCCTGTAGAATTGGATGTGCATTGGGTCTGTTCTTGTGAACCGTGCTATATAGAGTGCTACTAGTCGACTGCGTGGAGTTTCAGACAATTTGCGATCTGTGATGAGCAGAATTGGTATAAAAAAGCATATTTCCCTTTAACCAAAGGCACCAACGTAATCAGAGCTGCGCTTTGGGCTGTCAGGTCAATAACATAAATATTACGACACCTTTCCCATGCCGTCACCATGAAAGTACCAGGAGATGCCCCTTCTGCTCTGCCAAGCATGGGCCTAACATGAACCAGCTTATCACATTCACTACTGGCAACATACACCAGTGACGACCTTGCACAGGGATCATATAGATTAGATATAGCATTTTAAGATAGCAAGCGCTTCATAACAGGGGAACTTACCTTGATACATGTTTAACTGTGTGGGTTATCTGTGCCTAACTAAAGCCACTTGGATCCTGTACATATTTATCTGTGGCAAAACGGCCTGTGTAAATGAGATTTACTGTAAGTCTATAAACATATACATACTAAATATATATATTACACATAGATGCCATAGTGTGAACAAAAGTCATTACGATAAAGGAATGGCAGTGTCCAGGAGGGCATACAGCGAGCAAAAAGAATTTTTCAAGGTAGTATACTTAGGCAGACAGTAAACCGACTGCTCTCTGACTCCTCCTACAGTTAGTGTCCTGACACTCTATTCTGATGAACTATGTTAATGAAGGGTATGGGGATTTCTGGGCGTGAGCACAGAGCAGTCAGTTACTGCAACAAGCATAGTTTCCCTTTAAATAATGTCAGTAAGAATCTTCAATATGCCCCACATTGGCATAACCCTTTACTTTTCTCCGTGCCCTTCCAGACTGGGGGTACGGTGTTTTTCTTAACTTTAAATTTATGTTTTATGTCATAGTTTTTCGGATGTGGGGGCAAGGTCAGAATTTTGGGATTCTTCCCTTAGTCGCGCTGTTACTGCTCTCTGTCTCTCTCTCTGGTGTTCCTATGATCCTTCCTTGCAATTCCTACACCGCCCGTGTTTTGCTGCAGAGAAGCGTTGATGGGGAAATTCTGCCTTCTCAGACGGAGCCCAGCGAATGCAACGTGCATCATCACAGAGGAAAAACAAAAAAAAAAAAAAAAAATAACAAAAAATAATAATCTGCAGGGTGGAGAATTCAAGGACGGAGGATAAACTCTGCTGTTGCCCCCAGCAACTGGGGAGATCACAAAGAGGGGAATAGGTAAAAGGACAGAAAGGGAAGAAATAAAGGGGACGTTATTTAGAATTTTTGTTAGTGGAAAGACAAACCCCTATCCTCCATTTTCCCTGCGTCTTCGTTCCATTCCCCAGGCGTAATTAGTCTCTTTCTTCTGCCTTAAACCACACCCTTGACAATTAATTTCCTTTCTTAATTAGACAAGCGCATGGCAGAGATGCCGGCCGGAACAACCCGAGCACTCTCTGTGCGGACCATTCCCATACAGGGCACAGATCACGGGACGCCGCGGGAATGCAAACATACCATGGTTAGAGGTGGACATTCTCTCCGGGCTGTGTATACAATAACCAACGCAGCTGAAGATTAATAAGTCTAATTTCCTTCCCCAAAAATGAAATAATAATTCAATGATCAACATTAACAAAGGATGTTTATTCCTGCGGGGGCTCCGGATCTTCATCATTACACAGGGGGGGGGGTGGAGGAGACAGCTCGGCTACAGTCGTTTTTGACATTTACTTGTCCTTTCAAAAAAGAACACTTAAAAAACAGACTTTTTTGTGCAAGTCAGCTTCAGACTGGTTTTATTTCATCTCAATTCATTCTGTAACTACTGTAACCATAGAGGGGCGCCTGCCGCATCCATTGCTTGTACACTACTCTTTCCTTAAGTAAAAATTATACTACATGGCATAGCATACTTCTTTCTCTGTCTCCTCCCTCAGTCAAGGTCACGTGACCATTTTTCCATTTCGGACATTGGAATCAAAATGTTAATGAACATATCATTACTATCATTACGATCAGACGCTGTTCAGTTACGGCAAACAGTGCAATCCCTCCCTTAACAGAATGATTACAACCAAATTGGAGGCGTCTTTGCAATCCAACTAATCGATGGCAAACCAAGGTAGACTATTAGTAATTAACTTACAGTTTTCCCCGACTGATGTGCCTAGGATACAGTCCACCCTACAACGTGACATGCTATTTCATCGTTCATTCTAACAAATTACTGTAGAAACCTCCTATACGACGGCGTTGACTTTCCCATGCGTTATATAGCAGAAACACACCGTAATTAATATGGAACTCTACACAGAATACCCTCTTTATGGGCAATTTTAATTACTTACAGCCTATGATCATATTCCGTAGGTAACTGGCAACGTTTTCATCACGTGTCTATTTATACGGAGACAAAAATATGCAACTCGCGCTTCCAACGAAAATTTCTAAAAGCGCCAACAACCTTATTGGTCCGATATTCGACGTCTGTACCGTTTTAATATGGGGTCGTCTGGGATGGAATAGAGTGTTCCACTCAGCAGACTCCAGATGTTTAAACAACCCTGGGGGAATGCGGGGAGTACATGTGTAACCACTGAATTGGCTTGAATTTAATTTAAATCATATTCAATGGAAAGATGTGATTAGCAGCGGCGTAAATTGGAAACCCGCTGAGCCCCCTCCCCAGCAACACGATAGATGGGTCCCTTTCCCTGTTTCATTACGTAAGTTTTTCTAGGGCTCTATCTGTCATAGGGGGGAAAGATGGGGGCCCCTGGGCACCACTGCCATTCTCCCGCCTGTTAGTTCCACCCTTGGTGATGAGCTGATATAAGAAAATACTGCCCATCATCCAATGACAGCAGAGATTTGTTCCTGGCTTGTGTCCCATACTGGGTAGTAATCAGTTTTGCGTTCCATTTAACTTGTTCCGGAAAGCTCAACACTATTGGACAGTGGTACTGATACCATCAAGTATCTTAGTTTTGGATTAGCCCATTGGGAGTGCCAAGCTGAGTCACAAGTAGGAATCTACCAGTATGCACCGGAGACGTGGGGTATAGTGCCTGTGTTTGTCGGTTGATAGGCACCCAGTGTTACAGATTTAAGCCTACAGAGAGAATTGCTTTATATAGTAATCACAGTGGCCAGCTCCCACTCTGCTGAGCCCAAGACGTTGCTTTAAGTCATCACTGTGCTACCAGACATTAAGCAAATGGCTACCATAACCGGTTACATATAATGTATTACCTACTATATCCACTAACATTTCACATTTGATTTACGTAAACTTCTGCCACAGCGCTGCGCCCAATCTCCTTACTGCGAGGTAAGGCCAGCTGCCACCCCCACACCATAGATATTTCCTTATTATCTGCCTAAGATAATATTTGTATAATTGGTGCGTTACAAAGTAGCCGGAGGAATGTCACAACCCATAAAGCCCATCATGAATCACCCTTTAAACTGTAAAGGTCTAATAACCTATATTTATATGGTCATGGAACTCCTCAGTGATCTAACAATTATAATTTACAGCAGGGGATACATAATCCATTATGCACCAGGGCAATGCATATCTTGCACATTATTCCTTATAAACGGTTTATACAATGATAGGAATTTAGGACATGTTCCCCTTAACAGTACAGTACAATTGTCCTTTGTTACAACTGCCATGGTTGTGGTTTTTTCCTTATTATGTGTGTAATTGGTAAAAAAAAAAAAAAGCCATTGATTTTTTATTTAGGGGCTTGTTTATGTCTTTATGTCATTTTATGATGAATTTTTTGTCCTTTTGTACATTAGTGTTGTTTTATTTGTCATTTTATATAGATGTCGTGTTTTTTGGGGGGATTTTTTCTTTTCCTCTTTCCACTCTAATGGTTAGTCTAGGGGTTCCAACCTGGCCAGTCACCCCAATCAGTCACACCCCCCACTTCATTCAATTGGCCCCGGTCCTGCCCCAGACCCACCCAGGCCCCTGGCAATGGCACCTCCACCCGATATCCGGGGGGTGCTGTTTTCTATTCCCATGGGCGTGTCTACTTGGAAAGGCCCTGTGGCACATCACTTTGTGTATGTAACTGAACCTGTAATCCTTTTACAATAAGGCACGATATTCACCTATGTTATCCGCGGTTCCTCATGGTTACAGGTTTCCTACATAGAGTTTCCATCCAAGAAATTGCTTCCTTTTACTATAATGAACCCATGAATTGAAAATAAAGATTTGAACATTTTCCATTGGTCCCCCTAGCGGCCAATCGGCATAAGGTTTTCTAAATTATTTAACATTTATTAGGTTATTATCTAGACATTGCCCCCAGTGTAAACGTATTGAGATGTACAAGAGGAGTCAGTGGGATCTGTTATCTACCGCCATACATGGAGCCCTTTGCCTGTATAATTAAGTCAGAGGAATGTGTAAGGCTTTTAATCTGTCTCGTTCTTGAAACATCTGCAATTAGTAAGTCGAGGTTTTTGGATGGCTGACCTTAATTTTTCACCTCCTAATTAATATTTTAATTTAAACAACGGACTTCAGTGTCCATTGGCTGCCCAAGGAAGAAACCCAGGGTGATCGGGAATAGGAGGCCCTGAAGGGCAAGGAAGGAGGGGTCGAATGGAATGGATGGCAGGCTGGAGAGGATGAAATATAATAAAACAAATAAACGTGGTAGATGTGACCGTCCAATCAGAAGCCCTTTCATGCTCCATTCAACCTATCTATGGATATGCATACTGTAAGTTTACCGGCATATCGTTAAGAAAAAGGGGGAGTCCACTGATAATACCAACGTAATGGGGTAGATGTAATAAAAGATGCTATGGCATTAATCTGCACAACCAATCATCCTTTTCTGGTCTACTGCAGTTTGGTATTGCACAGCCAATCGCAAGTTATCTTTTCATGAATCTACTGCAGTTAGATATTGCAACAGCAATCACAAGTTAGCTTTCGAATCTACTGCAGTTAGATATTGGCGAACAGCCATTCACAAGTAGCTTTTTCACGAATCTACTGCAGTTAGATAAACATCTGATTGGTTGTTGTCAGATTCACTAATTTCCTCACTGTGGGAACATTAAGCAAATTTTCAAAGAATGGCGGTGGTGAAATACCTTTTCAATTAACACCCAATAGGGGCAAGACAGCAAGGGGTTTCCCTAACCCAGGAGGAGTTTTTATAAACAGACACAGTAGGGAGACTGGTATAGATCATCAGACAGGGGAGCGAGGCGACTGGGCAGGGCCCGATTCCTGCAACGATGTGCATTCCTTGCGGGGCAATGCCGTTACCAGTCACTTCGTCATTGAGTAACTTTCCCTTTTATCCCGGCATATGCACAGTCCCCGAAAGTGACTCCGATCTGTGTTTTCCGATTACATAATGATTAGCCGCTTAATGGCCAGCGGTTTTTACGAGTCCCTGAGGGGAGGCTGAGGAATCCAATAGCTAATCCACTGCCTGCTGAGTTCTCTCAGTGTCTGATCGGACACATGCACTGGGGGAGAGGTGCCAGGCTTCTGCATACCTAAACATGAAGAGCGGATGTAATATGAAAACATGAATACCACAAATGCCAGATGGCGCCATTCTGTTAACGGGAAAATCGTTCGGAATACCCGATTAATATACATAGGCAAGCCTCTGCATATCTAAAACCGCAGACGGCAGCAAGAGCCTCTGCCCATCTTGAATAAAAGATAAGATGTCTGTAACACTTGTATAGCACAAGGCTTGGAATACCTGAATACCTTAGAGGTCAGGTCTTGACTGAGGTTTCTGCATAATTTAACGCCACGGTGACTGGGCCCTTTTACATAACTAAACACCGCGGCAGAGTTCTAGATAAATTAATGGCCTCCACTTACTAAACGCCATAGCTAAAAGATTTCTATGTAACGGTAAAAGAACAGGAATCTACATGGCCACTAGATCACTGGGCCATCTGTCCTACCAGAATGTCAGATCAATGCAAAACTGGAGGTGGCCAAACTTCATAAAGCTCGCGTTCGTTTTCCAATGTTTTCAAAAGTTCAATAGTTTGGAAAACTAAAACCATTAAGTCAATGGGGACGATAGTAAGACAAAGTTCAATAGAACAGTTAAAATAGAATGGAACTTACTGTAAAGGCTCTGGAGCTTGGAAAGGAACACGACAATCACACAAAACTTGTCTAAAACTAACCTTCCTCATGATCGAGCTTCCACAATGAATTGTAGGGTTATCGAATGGCCCTCTATATGGTTCTGGAGAAGCTAAAGTCGCGGTTACAGATTTGAGAATTTTTTGATATTATGCGAGTCGAAAAGTCTGAAAGCGGCAGTTTGAAAACGTCGGAGTATGTCATGGAATTATCATCCTTACTCCATCTGTAACTGGGCACTACTAATAATACTACCATCTCCATACTGTAATTGATAATAATATAACTACCTCTCCATACTGTAATGGAAATATAATAATACTAACCATCCTCCATACTGTATGGCAATTACTAATACTACCATCTCCATACTATTAATGGCAATTTAATACTCAAACCATCTCATCCTATAATGGGCATATATATAATAATATACATCTCCATACTATACTTGGCAATATAATATACTACCCCATCTCTACTATAATGGGCAATATAATAATACTACCATCTCCATACTATTTGGGCAATATATACTACTACCATCTCCATAACTAAAATATAATAATACTACCATCTCCATACACTTCGTACAATTACGAATTGAATGGTAGCTGAACCATCAAATCCATACTGTACTGGATACTATAAAATAGTACTACGCGATTCTCATGCCTGGGAAAAAGGGGGGATAGGGGAGGATAGTGTGGGCAAGTGATACAAAGGCTACAATACGGACTGAACCGAGGAGAAGTGGGGGTTGCTCCTTAGGCATGGAAAAAGAAAGGGAAAACTTAACATGGGGCAATATATTAAGATACCATGCGATGGAGATGTATCGTCCATATCATTCTAGATTGCCCTTATATGGGTACAATAGTAGGGAATAGATGTCAGTACACTACATGCTCATTCATACTATATTTGGGCAATATAGCCATACCTACTTTCCGCAATCTATGCCGTCCTCAGAATATATAATAGGTCAGTGTGATGATAATGGACTAGTCATATCTCCACATACTATATGATACTGTGGCACTCTACCTATATAAATGTATCGTGACGCATCTGGGTAGTCCATTATGACTAATATTCTGGGGCTACATATAGATTAGGCGTAGACTAGACCGTATATTACTTATATTATACTCATTCAACAATAATTATGCTAGTATACTGCTCGGCTGTACATGTAATGTAGTGAGCACTATTCATACTAATTACGTAATTGTATCTCTAGTGTACTGCGATGACTCGCATACTATTATAAAATATTATAATTATAGTATGGCAGATGGTAGTATTAGGTGTTGACCCCAATATAAGTAATACTACCATCTCCATACTATCGATGGGCAATATAATAAACTACCATCCCATACTATAATGGGCAGTTTTTTTAATATCATATACTACCATCTCCTACTATAATGGGCAATATATAATACTACCATCTCCATACTATAATGGGGCAATATAATAATACTACCATCTCCATCTATAATGGGCAATATATAATACACCATCCCATACTATAATGGGCAATATAACTAATACTACCATCTCCATACTACTAATGGGCCAATATCATAATACTACCATCCTCCATACTATAATGGGCAATATATATACTCCATCTCCAACTAATTGTGCATATAATCTACTACCATCTCCATCTATATGGGCAATATAATAATACTACCATCTCCCTACGAATAACTGGGCAATTAAGACACCATCTCCATTCCTGTATGGATAATATCATAAACTACCATCTCCATACTGTAATGGATATATAATAAACTACATCTCATACTATAATGGGCAATATACATAATAGCTACCATCTTCCATACTATATTGGGCAATATCATATACTACCATCTCCATACTATAATGGGCAATATAATAATACTACCATCTCATACTATAATGGGCAATATATAATACTACCATCTCCATACTATAATGGGCAATATAATAATACTACCATCTCCATACTAAAGGGGCAATATAATAATACTACCACTCCATACTATAATGGGCAATATAATCCTACCATCCTCCCTACTGTTGGATATATAATACTACCATCTCCATACTGCATGGATAATTAATAATCCTACCATCTCCATACGATATGGGCAATATAATAATACTACCATCTCCATACTATATTGGGCAATATAATAATACACCATCTCCATACTATAATGGGCAATATAATAAAATACTACCATCTCCATACTATAATGGGCAATATAATCTACTACCATCTTCCATACTATCATGGGCAATATAATAATACTCCATCTCCTACCTATAATGGGCAAATTATCATAATACTACCATCTCCATACTATAATGGCAATATAATAATACTACCATCTCCATACTATAATGGGCAATAATAATACTACCATCTCCATACTATAATGGGCAATATCCTAATACTACCATCTCATACTATACTGGGGCAATAATAATACTACCACCTCCATACTATAATGGGCAATATAATAATACTACATCTCAGACTATAATGGGCAATAAATATACTACCATCTCATAACTATAATGGGCAATATAATTATACTACCATCTCCATACTATATGGCAATATAATAATACTACCATCTCCATACTAAAAAAAAAAAAAAAAAAAACATGGGCATATAATAATACACCATCTTCCATACTAAATGGGCATAGCATAATACTACCATCTCTGCCTACTATAATGGGCAATTAATAATACTACCTCTCCATACCGATAATGGGCAATCTAAATACTACCTCTCCATACTGTATTGATAATTAATAATACTACCATCTCCATACTGTAATGGGATATATAATAATACTACCATCTCCATACTATAGGGGCATATACTCTACTACCTCTCCATACTATATTGGAGGCAATGATACTATACGACATCTCCATACTATAATGGGGCATATAAGCATACTAACCATCTCCATACTATAATGGGCATATATAATACATACCAATCTCCATACGTCGCTATTGGCAATATAATGAATACTAACCTTCCCATACTATACTGGCAATATAAGAATACACCATCTCCATACTAGGATGGGCAATATAATACTACCATCCCATACTGGCTGGATAATATAATAATACTACCATCTCCATACTATAATGAGGCATATCGTAGGCGTACGGGGAGCCATGCCAAGTCCATACGGATATATTTGTTGAGGCAAATAATAAATACTCACAACGGATCTCCAATGAGCAAGCATAAAATGGGAAGCAATATAAGTCATACTTACCATCATACCATACTAAATGGGCCAATATAGTAATGGCTAAACATCTCATACTATCATGGTCAATATGGCATAATGACATAAAAAAAGCCACACTCGTCCATAAGAGCACAAAAATAAAAAATTGTGGAATATAATACTACTCGTCATAAACTGTAATGGAATAATAAATCACTAATACTACCAAGGGAAGCTGGTGGCCACGTGGACTGAGTGCCTGGCAAAAGGGGTTAATAATACTACCTCTCTACTCTAAATTGGCAATATAATAATACTACCATCTCCATCTTAATGGGCAATATAATAATACGACCATCTCCATACTTATTGAGACAATATGAGATAATACTGACCAGGTCCGCCAGGTAGCGTTGTTTAATGGGAAATGGGCACTGAAATATAATAATACTACCATCCCCATACTGGTACGGGATGGGCATATATAATCTAAAAAAAAAAACCATCTCCATATCTAATAATGGGGCATTAATAATACTACCATCTCCTAAACTAATACTTGGCAAATATCATGATACTACCCCTCCATACTAAATGGCAATAAATAATACTCCCATCTCCATACTAGTCATGGCAATATAATCATCCTCCGCGATCGCTCATACTATAATGGCAAATAATATCTACGGCGAGTCTCCATACTATAAGGGCCATATATATAGCTACATCCTCCATGACTATAATAGGGCATTACTAATAATACTACCAATCGCACCATACTGTAATGGGCAATCGTAATATACTACCATCTCCCTACTATGAATGGGTCAGAATAAATAGAAGAAAAAAAAAAAGGGGGGGGGAGAAAGATCTACACATCTCCATACTTTCAATGGGGCAATGATACAATATACACCATGCTCCATGAGCTGGCTAATGGTGCAAATAATAAGTCGATAAGGAGAAAACGACAACACAAAAGGATGGCATCCATAACTATAAGAAGGGGCAAATACTAATCCACTACCATCTCCATACTGGTAATGGTTAGTCAGGGTAAGATAGTACATAACTGGGGCCATACTATAAGGGAGCAATATAATAATAGACTACCATCTCCATAACGTGATATGAGTGGGGCAATAGTAAATAAGTAGACATACCATCCCCATACTATAATGGCAATGTAAAATTACCACCATACTCCATACTAATCATGGCAATATAATAGGATACTACCGTACATCAATCACAGTAAACTACAGGGACGACACTGCTACAAGTAATACTGCAGCCATCTCGCATGGACGATAATGGAGGACAATCTACATAAGACTACCATCTCCATACTATAATGGTGCAATAATATAAATGCATAACATCATCCTAGCTAAAAGAATAGTGGCAATCTTCAATAATGATGCTGAGGAGGGGGAGAGGGGGGGCACCATCATCCATACTATATGGTGTCGCAAGCTGAATATAATGGGAGATACTACCATCTCATACAATAGAAATAAGGAGCAAGTGTAACAATAGACTCCCCATCTCCATGACTATCATAGGGACAAATAAATACTGGACCATCGGAATCACCAATCACACCATCTCCATACTATAATTGGCAAAAAATAATACGTACCATGCAGGTCATAGAGAAAAGAGAGGGGGGGGAGAAAAAAGAGGGGAGGGGAAAGAGGGGGGGGAGGGGGAGGGGAAGGAAATGGATTAACGGAAGACAATTGCAGGGGGGAGGACACGAAAGGGGACATGGAAAGGGCAGGGGCAGAGGGGAGACTGTGGGGGGGTAGGGGTAGGTAATAACAGTGGGGTGAAAGATTGCTTGACAGCCCAGCCCATAGAACACCGGCACCCCCCTTCAATAGGGGGGGGGGGAATTGACCAGCATCGGTGTCGGAACCGGGCCATGGAAAGTGGGGGTTACTGATTGGGGTGCCGCCAGTGGGAACCTACCGACCGTAGAGTGGAGAAAAAGAACTTACACAACCACCTGACTCGATGAAAATAAAAAACGGAGGTACAGGAGCAAATCAGCCGTAAAGACATTAAACGAAACCCACCTCAGTCACACGATGAGTGTTCGGGTGGTTGGACTGGAAACGAGATGGGGGAAAAAAACGGCCTGTCAGCGTTTACTGTAGGGCCGCAGAATGTTCCACGGACTTGTGAACGGTTTCTATAGGGTTCTGGGAAAGTGAAGTGCACAGGGGCGAGGGGGGTTTACAAGGCATGGATTATTGGTACGACAGAGAGGGTGTAACAATGGACCGGGCACAAGAGTAAAACAAACAAAAAAAAAAAAAAGTAGTTTGATTAAGTGTGAGGGGGTGGATACCCAGACTGGCTGTGGGGGTGTGTCATAATGAGCTTTTACGCAAGGGAGATTGGCTTGAAGATAGGAGATTGGGGGGGGGTGGAAGTGGCATTCACAGCAGCAGTAGTTGGGTGAATGAGGTGTACAATCATTCACTGGGCGTGTGATTAGGTAGCTTAGGACCTTGGTTTTGCCATTTTGCTTATGTTGCTGGTGCCAGATGACTTTCTTTCTCCGTCTTCGGGCTCGCAATGGACTGCAAAATCTCTCTTTGTGGGCAATAGGTAATAAGTGCATAACACATGCGTCCATGAACTTCATGAATAGGTGCTACTAAATAATAATCATAGCGGGCGGTAACTCTCATCTACCACTGACTGGATGAATAAGGCTACATAACTAATAACTAACCAGATCTGCACACAAAATGTGGCGGTAGTAACTTGGGAACTCATATAACTAAATACTACCGCATCTGCCATAGCTAGTATGGATACATGTGAGGAATAATCAATAACCGTCGTACATACTAGTCATCGGTGGGCATACTCAGACAAACATGGGCTCACACTACTACCATAACTATACTTGAGTGGTACATCAATAATAATGACTCCTGTACACAGCATCATAGCATACTATGAATTGGGCATAGTAATACTTCTCGGACTACCATCTGCCACTATCTGAATAGAAAATGGATGAAAGACAAGTGGGGCAAATATAAATAAGTGGGCGGAACATCAGTCCATCAACACTAGAAGGATGGGAGGTCGTATATAGATTAAGGTACGTACACCTATGCCTCCATATATACATTATATGAAGTGCATATATAATACTACAACAGGTCTCATACTGTACCAGGTGGATAATAAATAATACTACTCCATACTATAATTGGCAATATAATAATACTCACCATCTCCCTACGATAAGGGCAATATAATATACTACCATCCCCCTACTATAATGGGCAATATACTCATACCACCATCTCCATACTATCCTGGGCAATATAATAATACTACCATCTCCATACTATCATGTGCAATATAATAATACTACCATCTCCATACTTAATGGCCCATATAATATACTACCATCTCCTACTATAATGGGCAAATAAAATACTACCATCTCCATACTATAATGGCAATATAATAATACTACCATCTCCATACTATAATGGGGCCAATATAATAATACTACCATCTCCATCTATACTGGGAATATTAATATACTAACCTCTCCATACTATAATGGCAATATCAAATACTACCTCCCCATACTGTAATGGGAATAATATAATCTATCAGCTCCATACTACGAATGGCAATATAATAACTACTCCCATCTCCATACTATAGGGGCCAATAATATATACTACATCTCCCATACTATATGGCCAATATAATATACTACATCTCCATACTATAATGGGCATATAATACTACCATCTCCATACTGTAATGGATAATATAATAATCCTACCCATACTATAATGGGCAATATAATAAACTACCATCTCCATACTTAATGGGCAATATAAATAATACTACATCCCCCTACTTTGGGCAATATAATAATACCACCATCTCCCATACTAGCATGGTCATATCCTCATACTACCATCCTCCATACTATCATGGGCAATATAATAATACTACCACTCCATACTATATGGGCAATATTAATCCTACCATCTCCTACTATAATGGGCATTCATAATACTACATCTCCATACCTATAATGGGCATATAATCAACTACCATCTCCATACTATAATGGGCATATAATAATACTACCCATCTCCAGACTATAAGGGCAATATAATAATCCACCATCTCCAACTATAATGTGCAATATACTACTACCATCTCCATACTACCATCGGTCCATACGATAATGGGGCAATATATACTACCATCTCCCTACTATAGATGGGCAATATATACTACCATCTCCATACTATAATGGGCAATATAATACTACCATCTCCATATCTATAATGGGCAATATAATACTACCATCTCCATATTATAATGGTTAATATAATACTACCATCTCCATATTATACAGGGCATAAAATACTACTCTCTCTAACTATAATGGGAATATAATACTCCATCTCCACTACTATCATGGGAAATATAATACTACCATCTCCATACTACCATCTCCATACTATAATGGGCAATAAATATGCTACCATTCTCCATACTATAATGGGCAATATCTAATGCTACCATCTCCATACTATAATGGGCAATATAATATAATACCATCTCCTACGTATAATGGGCCATAAATAATACTATCCCCCCCCCCACACTCCATACTATAACGGCATATAATATCTACCATCTCCATCTATAATGGGCATATAATACTCCATCTCCATATTTATAATGGGCAATATAAATACTATCCCCCCCCCCCCCCCCCCCATCGTCCATTACTACCATCTCCATACTATAATGGGCATTCATATACTACCCTCTCCATACTATAAGGGGCAATATAAATAATACTACATCTCCATACATAATAAATGGCAATAATAATAATACTCCATCATCTCCATACGAATACTGGGCATATATAATACTACCATCTCCAGACTTCATGGGCAATATAATAATACTACCATCTCCCATACTATAATGGGCAATTAATACTACCATCCCATCTATATATGGGCAAAATAAATACTCCCTCCCATATTATAATGGCAATTAATACTACCATCTCCATACTACCATCTCCATACTATAATGGGAAATATATAAATTGACCATCTCCATACTATAATGGGCAAATATAATACTACCATCGCCACTACTAAATGGGCAATTAATACTACCATCTCCATACAATAATTGCACACTATAATTATACTACCATCTCCAGACAATAATTGGCAATATAATAATACTACCATCTCCATACTATCATGGCAATATATATACTAACCATCTCCATCTAGCATGGGCAATATAATAATACTACCATCTCCATACTATCATGGGCATATAATAATACTACATCTCCATACTCATGGGAAATATAATACTACCATCTCCATACTACCATCTCTACTATAATGGGCAATATAATAATACTACCATCTCCATACTATAATGGGCAATATAATAATTCTACATCTCCAGACTATAATGGGCAATTAATACTACCATCTCCATATTATAATGGGCAATATAATACTACCATCTCCATAGTAAAGTGGCAATATAATACTACCATCTCATCCTATAATGGGCCATATAATAATACTACCATCTCTATACATAATGGGCAATATAATAATAGTACCATCTTCCATACTAATCATGGGCAATATAATATAACTACCATCTCTACATAATGGGCACTAATAATACTACATCTCCATACTATAATGGGCAATAGACTACTACCATCTACATCTTAATGGGCATATAATACTACCATCTCCATACTATAATGGGCAATATAATAACTACCATCTCCATATTATAATGGTTAATATAATAAAAACCCTTAAAAAAACCATCTCCCTATTAAAGGCAATAAACTACCATCTCCTAACTATAATGGCACTAGACTACTGACGCATCTCCATATTATAATGGGCATATAATCGACCTCTCCATACTACCATCTCCAGACTATAATGGGCAATATAATAATCCTACCATGCCTCCATACTATAATGGGCAAATATAATACTCCAGCTCCATACTACCATCTCCATACTAAATGAGGGCCATATAATTCTACCATCCTCCATACTATACTGGGCAATATAATACTACCATTCCATATTATAATGGGCCAACTATAATCCTACCATCTCCTACGAATAATGGGCAATATAATACTAACTCCTCTCCATACTATAATTGGCAATATACTAATACTACCATCTCCATACTATAAGGGTACTAAAATACTACCATCTCCATACTATAATTGGCAATAAATACTACCATCTCCATACTACCATCTCCGATACTATAATGGGCAATAGTAGATACTACCATACCTCCATACTATAATGGGCACTATAAGACTCAATCTCCCTACTATAATGGGCAATATAATACTACCATCTCCATATTATAAGGGCAATAAAATACTCCCATCTCCTAACTTATGGGCAATAAATAATATACCTATCTCCATACTAATCTGGACAATCTAATACTACCATCTCCATACTATAATGCAATATAATACTACCATCTCCATCTATCGATGGGCAATATCAGACTACCCTCTACATATTATAATGTTAATATAATACTACCATCTCCATATTATAACGGGCAATAAACTACTACCTCTCCTAACTATAATGGCAATAGAATAATACTACCATCTCCATACTATACTGGGGAATATAAACTACATCTCCATACTATAATGGACAATAATACTACATCTCTACTATAATGGACATATTACACCATCCCCATACTATAAATGGGGAAAATATAATACTACCATCAATCCATACTATACAATGGGGAATCGTAGTATTATATTTCCCATTATAGTATGGAGATGGTAGTATTATATTGTCCATTATAGTATGGAGATGGTAGTATTAAATTGCCCTTTATAATATGGAGATTGTAGTATTATATTAACCATTATAGTATGGAGATGGTAGTATTATATTTCCCATTATAGTATGGAGATGGTAGTATTATATTGATTTCCCATTTAGTAAATGGAGATGGTAGTATTATAGATTTCCCATTATAGTATGGAGTGGAGATGGTATTATTATATTGTCCATTATAGTATGGAGATGGTAGTTATTTTATTGCCCATTATAGTATGGAGATGGTATTATTTATATTGCCCATTAAGTATGGAGATGGTAGTATTATATTCCCCATTATAGTAGTAGAGATGGTAGTATTATATTGCCCATTTAGTATGAGATGGTAGTATTATATTGCCCATTATATTATGGAGATGGTAATATTTTTTTGCCCTTTATAATATGGAGATGGTAGTATGATATTCACCATTATATAGGAGATGGTAGTATTATATTGCCCATTATAGTATGGAGATGGTGTATTATATTGCCCATTATAGTATGGAGATGGTAGTATTATATTGCCCATTATAGTATGGAGATGGTAGTATTATATTGCCATTATAGTATGGAGATGGTAGTATTAAATTGCCCTTTATAATATGGAATGTAGTATTTATTGCACCATTATAGTAGGGAGATGGTAGTATTAATATTTCCCCATTAGTATGGAGATGGTAGTATTATATATTGCCCATTATAGTATGGAGATGGTAGTATTATATTGCCCCTTTAAATATGGAGATGTAAGTATTATATTACCCATTATAGTATGGAGTGGTAGTATTTATTGCCCATTATAGTATGGAGATGTAGTATTATATTGTCCATTTATAGTAATGAGATGGTAGTATTATATTCCCCATTATAGTATGGAGATGGTAGTATTATATTGCCCATTATAGTTAGAGAATGGTAATATTGTTATTCCCTTTATATATGGAGATGGTAGAATTATATTCCATTATAATATGGAGATGGTATATTTATTGCCCATTATAGTATGGAGATGGTAGTATTATTTCCCATTATAGTATGGAGATGGTATATTATATTCCCCATTATGTATGGAGATGGTAGTTCGGGAGATGGTAGTATTATATTGCCCATTAAGTATGGAGATGGTAGTATTTTATATTGCCTTATATATGGAGTGGTATATTATTATATTGCCCATTATAGTATGGAGATGGTAGTATTATATTGCCCATTAGTATGGAGATGGTAGTTTATTATATTGCCCATTATAGTATCATGGAGATGGTAGTATGGAGATGGTAGTATTATATTGCCCATTATAGTATGGAGATGGTAGTATTATTATATTGCCCATTATAGTATGGAGATGGTAGTATGGAGATGGTAGTATTATATTGCCCATTATAATATGGGATGGTAGTATTATATTGCCCATTATAGTATGGAGATGGTAGTATTATATTGTCCATTATAGTTATGGAGATGTAGTATTATATTCCCCATTATAGTATGGAGATGGTAGTATTATATTGCCCATTATAGTTAGGAGATGGTAGTATTTTATTGCCCTTTATATGGAGATGGTAGTATTATATTACCATTATAATATGGAGATGGTAGTATATATTTGCCCATTATAGTATGGAGATGGTAGTATTATATTGCCCCATTATATATGGAGATGGTAGTATATATTGCCATTGAGTATGGATGGTAGTATTAATATTGCCCATTATAGTATGGAGATGGTAGTATTATTATATTGCCCATTATAGATGGAGATGGTAGTATTATTATTTGCCCATTATAGTATGAGATGGTAGTTTATTATATTGCCCATTATAGTATGGAGATGTAAGTATTATATATTGCCCATTATAGTAATGGGATGGTAGTATTATTATTATTGCCCATTATAGTATGGAGATGGTAGTATTATTATATTGCCCATTATAGTATGGAGATGGTAGTATTATTTATTGCCCATTATGTATGGGAGAGGGTAGTATATTATATTGCCCATTATAGTATGGAGATGGTAGTATTAATTTGCCCATTTAGTATGGAGATGGTAAGTATTATTATATTGCCCATTATAGTATGGAGATGGTAGTATATTATATTGCCCTTATAGTATGGGGATGGTAGTATTATTATATTGCCCATTATAGTATGGAGATGGTAGTATTTATTTATTGCCATTAATTATGGAGATGGTAGATTATTATATTGCCCTTATAGTATGGGAGATGGTAGATTATTATATTGCCCATTATAGTAAGGAGATGGTAGTATTATTATTTGCCCATTATAGTATGGAGATGGTAGTATTATTATATTGCCCATTATAGTATGTGATGGTATAGTATTATTATATTGCCCATTATAGTATGGAGATGTAGTATTATTATATTGCCCATTATAGTATGGGATGGTGTATATTAATTGCCCATGATAGTAGGAGATGGTATTATTATTATATGCCCAGGATAGTATGGAGATGGGTAGTATTATTAATTGCCCATATAGTAGGAGATGGTATATTTATATTGCCCATTATAGTATGGAGATGGTAGTATTATTATATTGCCCATTATAGTATGGAGATGGTAGTATTATATTGCCCATTATAGTATGGAGATGGTAGTATTATATTTGCCCATTATATTATGGAGATGGTAGTATTATATTGTCCTTAGTATGGAGATGGTAGTATTATTATTTGCCCTATAGTATGGAGATGGTAGTATTATTATATTGTCCATTATAGTATGGAGATGGTAGTATTATATTTCCATTATAGTATGGAGATGGTAGTATTATTATATTGCCCATTATAGTATGGAGATGGTAGTATTATTTATTGTCCATTATAGTATGGAGATGGTAGTATTATTATATTGCCCATTATAGAATGGAGATGGTATTATTATTATATTGCCCATTATAGTATGGAGATGGTAGTATTATTATATTGTCCATTATAGTATGGAGATGGTAGTATTATATTATCCATTACAGTATGGAGATGGTAGTATTATAATTGTCCATTATAGTATGGAGATGGTAGTATTTATTATATTGCCCTTATGTATGGAGATGTAGTATTATTATATTGCCCATTATAGTATGGAGATGGTAGTATTATTATATTGCCATATAGTAATGGAGATGGTAGTATTATTATATTGCCCATATAGTATGGAGATGGTAGTATTATTATATTGCCCTATATATTGGAGATGTAGTATTATTATATTGCCCATTAAGTATGGAGATGGTAGTATTATTATTTGCCCATTATAGTATGGAGATGGTAGTATGTATTATATTTGCCCATTTTAGTATGGAGATGGTAGTATTATTAATGCCCATTATAGATGGAGATGGTAGTATTATTATATTGCCCATTATGATGGAGATGGTAGTATTATATATTGCCCATTATAGTATGGGGATGGTAGTATTATTATAATTGCATTATAGTATGGAGATGGTAGTATTATTATATTGCCCATTATAGTATGGAGATGGTTTATTATTATATGCCCATTATAGTATGAGATGGTAGTATTATTATATTGCCCATGTATTATGGAGATGGTAGTTTATTAATTGCCCATTATAGTATGGAGATGGTAGTATTATTATTTGCCCATTATAGTATGGAGATGGTAGTAGTATTATATTGCCCATTAAGTATGGAGATGGATAGTATATATTGCCCATTATAGTATGGAGATGGTAGTATTATTATATTGCCCATTATAGTATGGAGATGGTAGTTTATATTCCCATGATAGTATGGAGGTAGTATATTATATGCCCATTAGTATGGAGATGGGCAATATAATAATACTACCATCTCCATACTATCATGGCATTATAAACTACATCCATACTATATGGAATATATATACTACCATCTCCTATAATGGGCATTAATAATACTACCATCTCCATACTATAATGGGCAATATAATACTACTACCATCTCCATACTATAATGGCAATATAATAATACTACTACCATCCCATACTATAATGGGCAATATAATAATACTACCATCTCCATACTATATGGGCAATATATATACTACCATCTCCATACTATAATGGGCATATAATAATACTACCTCTCCATACTATAATGGGCAATATATAATACTACCATCTCCATACTATAATGGGCAATTAATACTACTACCATCCCATACTATAAGGGCAATATAATAACTACCATCCCCATACTTAATGGGCAATAAAAGAATCTACCATCTCATACTATAATGGCAATATAATAATACTACCATCTCCATACTATAATGGGCAATATAATAATACTACCATCTCCATACTATATGGGGCAATATAATATACTACCATCTCCATACATAATGGGCAATATATAATACATCTCCATACTATAATGGGCAATATAATAATACTACCATCTCATACTATCATGGGCAATATAATAATACTACCATCTCCATACTATCATGGGCAATATAATAATACTACCATCTCCATACTATAATGGGCAATATAATAATACTACCATCTCATACTATAATGGGCAATATAATAATACTACCATCTCCATACTATAATGGGCAATATAATACTACCATCTCCATACTATAATGGGCAATATAAACCATTCATACTATAATGACATATAATAATACTACCATCTCCATACTATAATGGACAATATAATATACACCATCTCCATACTATAATGGCGCAATATAATAATACTACATCTCCATACTATAATGGGCAATATAATAATACCTATCTCCATACTATATGACAATTAATAATACTACCATCTCCTACTATATGGCAATTAATAATACTACCATCTCCATACTATAATGGACAATATAATATACCTCCACATAATGGACAATAAATATACACCATCTCCCTACTATAATGGATAATATAATAATCCTACCATCTCCATACTATAATGCATATAATAATACCACCACTCCATACTAAATGGGCAATATAATATACTACCATCCCATACTATAATGGGCATATAAAATACTACCATCTCCATACTATAAGGGCAATATAATAATACTACCATCTCCATACTATAATGGGCATATAATACTACCATATGTAGGGAGATGGTAGTATTATTATATTGCCCATTATAGTATGGAGATGGTAGTATTATTATATTGCCCATTATAGTATGGGGATGGTAGTATTATTATATTGCCCATTATAGTATGGAGATGGTGGTATTATTATATTGCCCATTATAGTATGGAATGGTAGTATTATTTATATTATCCATTATAGTATGGAGATGGTAGTATTATTATATTATCCATATAGTATGGAGATGGTAGTATTTTATATTGCCCATTATAGTATGGAGATGGTGGTATTATTATATTGCCCATTATAGTATGGAGATGGTAGTATTATTATATTGCCCATTATAGTATGGAGATGGAAGTATATTATATTATCCATTACAGTATGGAGTAAGGATGATAATTCCATACATACTCAGACGTTTTCAAACTGCCAGCTTTCAGACTTTTCGAACTCGCATAATTATCAAAAATTCTCAAATCTGTAACCCGCGACTTTAGCTCTCCATAACCCTAGAATGGGCCATTCGATAACCCTCCAATTCATTGTGGAAGCTCGATCATGAGGAAGGTTAGTATTTAGACAAGTTTTGGTGATATGTCCGTGTTCCTTTCCCAGGTCCCAGAGCCATTTACAGTAAGTTCCCATTTCTATTTTAACTGTATTCTATTAGAACTTTGTCTTACTATCGTCCCCATTGACTTTAATGGTTTTAGTTTTCCAACTATTGAACTTTTACTAAAGTTGGAAAACGACGCGAGCTTTATGAAGTTTGGCCACCTCCAGTTTTGCATTGATCTGACAATTCTGGTAGACAGATGGCCCAGTGACTCTATGGCCATGTAGATTCCTGGCCTTTTACTCGGTTACATAGAACTCTTTTTATCTATGGCGTTTAGTAATGTGGAGGCCTTAATTTATCTAGAACTCTGCCCTGCGGTGTTTAGTTATGTAAAAGGCCCAGTCACCGTGGGGTTAAATTATGCAGAAACCTGCCATTTCAGAGACCTGACCTCTAAGGTATTCAGGTATTCCAAGCCTTCGCTATAACCAAGTGTACAGACATCTTATCTTTTATTCAGCTGGGCAGAGGCTCTGTTCGTCTGCGGTTTAGATATGCAGAGGCCTTGCCTTTGTAATAATCGGGTATTCCGAACGATTTTCCGTTAATCAGGAATGCGCCATCCTGGCCTTTGTGGTATTCATGTTTTCATATTAACATCCTCTCTCATGTTTAGGTATGCAGAAGCCTGGCACCTCTCCCCCAGTGCATGTGTCCGTATCAGACAATGAGAGAACTCAGCAGTGCAGTGGATTAGCTATTGATTCCTCCGCTCCCCGCAGACTCTGTAAAACCGCTGGCCATTAAGCGGCTAATCCTTATGTAATAGGAAACACAGCTCAGAGTCACTTCTCGGGGACCTGTGCATACTGCCGGGATAAAAGGGAAAGTTACTCAATTACGAAGTGAATGGTAACGGCATCTCCCCGCACAGAATGCACATCGTTGGCAGGAATCGGGGCCCTGCCAGTCGCCTCGCTCCCCTGTCTGATGATCTCTACCAGTCTCCCTACTGTGTCTGTTCTATAAAACTCTCTCCCTGGTTAGGGAAACCCCTTGCTGTCTTGCCCCTTATTGGGTGTTAATTGAAAAGGTAATTTCACCACCGCCATTCTTGAAATTTGCTTAAATGTTCACAGCTGCTGAAATTCTGAAATCTGCAACAACCAATCAGGTGTTATCTAACTGCAGTAGATTCGTGAAAAGCTAACTTGTGATTGGCTGTTGCCAATATCTAACTGCAGTAGATTCATGAAAAGCTAACTTGCGATTGGCTGTTGCCAATATCCAACTGCAGTAGACCAGTAAAAGGATCTGATTGGTTGTTGCAGATTAATAGCATAGCATCTTTTATTACATCTACCCCATAATGTGGTATTATCAGTGACTCCCCCTTTTTCTTTAACGATATGCCGGTAAACTACAGTATACATCATCCATAGATAGGTGAATGGAGCCTGACAGGCTTCTGATTGGACGGTCACATTCTACCACTGTTATTTGTTTTATTTATATTTCCTCCCTCTCCACCTGCCATCTTCATTTCCATTCGCCCCCTCCTTTCCTTGCCCTTCAGGGCTCCTCTTCCCGCATCCCCCTGGGTTTTCTTCCTTGGGGCCAGCAAATGACACTGAACGTCGTTTGTTAAATTAAAATATTCATTAGGAGTGAAAAATAAGGTCAGCCATCAAAACCTCCGCTTACTAATTGCAGATGTTCCACTAACGAGACAGATAAAAGCCTTACACATTTCCTCTGACTAATTATACAGACAAAGGGCTCCAATGTATGGCAGGTAGATACAGATCCACTGCTCCTCTGTACATCTCAATACGTTACACTGGGGGCAATGTCTAGATAATAACCCATAATAAATGTTTACATAATTTAGAAACCTACTTGCCGATTGGCCGCTAGGGGAGACCAATGGAAAATGTTCAAATCTTTATTTTCAATTCCCTGGTTCATTATAGTAAAGGAAGCAATTTCTTGGATGGAAACTCCTATGTGGAAACCTTTTACCCATGAGGAACAGCGGATAACATAGTGAATATCGTGCCTTATTGTAAAAGGATTACAGGTTCAGTTACCATACACAAGTATGGTGCCACAGGGCCTTTCAATTATACAGCCCATGGAATAGACAACCTGCACCCCCCTGGATCATCGGGTGGAAGGTGCCATTGCCAGGGCCTGGGTGGGTCTGGGCAGGACCGGGGCCAATGAAGTGGGGGGTTACTGATTGGGGTGCCTGGCCAGGTTGGGAACCCCTAGACTAAACCATTAGAGTGGAAAGAGAAAAGAAAATCCCCCCAAAAAACACTGACATCTATAAAATGACAAAATAAACAACAACTAATTACAAAATGACAAAAAATCATCATAAAATTACATTAAAGACATAAACAAGCCCCTAAATAAAAACATCATGGCTTTTTTTTTTTTTTACAATTTAACACATAATAAGGAAAAACACAACCATGGCAGTGTAACAAAGACATTTTACTGTAAGGGGCACATGTCCTAAATGTCCTATCATTTTATAACCGTTTATAAGGATATAATTTGCAAGATATGCATTGCCCTGGTGCATAATGGATTATGTATCCCCTGCTGTAAATTATAATTGTTAGACATCACTGAGGAGTTCCATGACCATATAAATATAGGTTATTAGACCTTTACAGTTTTAAAGGGTGATTCTCAATGCTGGCTTTATGGGTTGTTACATTCCTCCTGCTACTTTGTAACGCACCAATTATACAAATATTATCTTAGGCAGATAATAAGGAAATATCTAATGGTGTGGGGTGGCCAGCTGGCCTTACCCGCAGTAAGGAGATTGGGGCCAGGCTGTTGGCAGAGTTTACGTAAATCAAATGTGAACTGTTAGTGTATATAGTAGGTAATACATTATATGTAACCTGGTTATGGTAGCCATTTGCTTAATGGTCTGGTAGCACAGTGAATTACTTAAAGCAACAGTCTTGGGCTCAGCAGAGTGGGAGCTGCCACTGTGATTAACTATATAAAGCAAATTCTCTCTGTAGGCTTTTAAATTGTAACACTGGTGACCTATCACACCCGACATACACAGTGCAATATACCCCCCGTCTCCGGTGCATACTGGTAGATTCCTACTGTGACTCAGCTTGGCATCTCCCACTGGGCTAATCCAAACTAAGATACTTGATGGTATCCGTACCACTGTCCAATAGTGTTGAGCTTCGGAACAAGTTAAATGACCGCAAACTGGTACTACCCAGTATGGGACACAAGCAGGACAAAGTCTCTTCTGTCATTGGATGATGGGCAGTTATTTTTCTTATATTCAGCCCATCACCAAGGGTGGAACTACCAGGGGGAGCAATGGCAGTGGTGCCCAGGGGCCCCCATCTTTTCCCCCCTATGACAGATATAGCCCTAGAAAACTACTGTATATGAACAGGGAAAGTGGACCCATCATCGTTTTGCTGGGGGGCTCAGCGGTTCCTAATTACGCCGCTGCTAATCACATCTTTCCATTGAATATGATTTTAAATTCAATTCAAGCCAATTCAGTGGTTACACTGTACTCCCAGCATTCCCCAGGGTGTTTAAAACATCTGGAAGTCTGCTGATTGGACACACTCTATTCCATCCCAGAAGCCCCATATTTAAACCGGTACAGACGTCGTATAATCGGACCAATATGGTTGTTGGCTCTTTTAGAAATTTTCTTTGAAGCGCGAGTTGCATATTTTTGTCTCCGTATAAATAGAAACGTAGATGCAAAACGTTGCCAGTACCTACGGAATACTGACTCATAGGCTGTAAGTAATTAAATTGCCATTAAAGAGGGATCTGTGTAGATGTTCCATATTAATTACCGGTGTGTTTCTGCTATATAAAGCATTTGGAAGTCAACGCCGTAATAGGAGGTTTCTAAAGTAATTTGTTAGACTGAACAGATGATAATAGATGTCACGTTGTAGGTGACTGTATCCTAGGCACATCAGTCGGGGAAACTGTAAGGTTAATTATCTAATCTAGTCTTACATTGGTGCCATCGATTAGCTGGGATTGCAAAGACGCTCCAATTTGGTTTTAATCATTCCTGTTAAGGGAGAATTGCACTCGTGCAGTAACTGACAGCTTTCTGATAGTAATGATATGTTCATTAACATATGATCTCCAATGTCAGAAATGGAAAAATTGTCAGTGACCTTGACTGAGGGAGGAGCCAGAAAGAAGTATGCTACTGCATTAGTATAATTTTCCTTTAAGGAAAGCAGTGTAAAGCAATGGGATGCGGCAGGCGCTCCCTCTACTGGTTACAGTAGTTACAGAATGAATTGAGATGAAATAAAACCCAGTCTGAAAGCTGACTTGCAAAAAAGTCTGTTTTTAAGTGTTCTTTTTTTTTAAAGGACAAGTAAATGTCAAAAACGACTTTAGCCGAGCTGTCTCCTCACCCCCCCCTGTGTAATGATGAAGATCCTGAGCCCCTACAGGCTAAACATCCTTTGTTTAATGTTGATCATTGAATATTATATTCATGTTGGGGAAATTAGACTTTATAATCTTCAGCTGGTTGTTTATTTGTATACACAGCCCCGGAGAGAATGTCCCCCTCTAACCATTGTATGTTCTGCATCCCGCCGGCGTCCCGTGGATAATGTGCCCTGTATGGGAATGTTCCGCACAGAGAGATGCTCAGGGTTTTGTTTCCTGCGGCATCTCTGCCATGCGCTTGTCTAATTAACGAAAGGAAATTAATTGTCAAGGTGTTAAGGCAGAAAAGAGACTAATTACGCCTGGGGAATGGAAAGACGAAGCAGGGAAAATGGAGATTAGGGGTTTGTCTTTCCATACAATAATATTCTAAATAACTTCCCCTTTATTTCTCCCTTTCTGTCCTTTTACCTATTCCCCTCTTTGTGATCTCCCCAGTCTGCCTGGGAACAGCAGAGTTTATCCTCCGTCCCTTTAATCTCCCCCTGCAGATTATTATTTTTTGTTATTTGTTTTTCCTCTGTGTGATTCACGTTGGCATTCTGTGGCTCCGTCTGAGAATGGCAGAATTTCCACATCAAACGCTTCTCTGCAGCAAAACACGGGCGAGTGTCAGGAATATGCAAGGGAAGGATCATAGGAACACAGAGAGAGAGACAGAGAGCAGTAAACAAGGCGACTAAGGGGAAGATCCCAAATTCTGACCTTGCCCCACCCGAACTATGACATCATAACATAAAATTAAAGTTAAGAAAACACACCTGTACCCCCAGTCTGAAGGGGCACGGAGAAAAGTAAATGGGTTCTGCCACTGTGTGGCATATTGCAGATTCTTACTGACATTATTTAAAGGGAAACTATGCTTGTGCAGTAACTGACTGCTCTGTGTCCGCCCATAATCCACCCTACCCTTCATTAACATATGTTCATCAGAATAGGAGTGTCAGGGACACTAACTGTAGGAGGAGTCAGAGAGCAGTCGGTTACTGTCTGCCTAAGTATACTGTACCTTGAAAAATTATTTTTGCTCGCTGTATTGCCCTGACACTGCCATCCTTTATGTAATGACATTTTGTCACACTATGTGCATCTATGTGTATATATATATTTAGTAATGTATATGTTTATAGACTTTCAGTAAATCTCATACAAAGGCGTTTTGCCACAGATAAATATGTACAGGTATCCAAGTGGCTTTAGTTAGGCACATATAACCCACACAGTTCACATGTATCAAGGTAAGATTCCCCTGTTCTGAAGAGCTTGCTATCTAAACTGCTATATATAATCTATATGACTCCCTGTGCCAATGTCTTCACTGGTGTATGTTGCCAGTAGTGTAATTGTGATAAGCTGGATTATGTTAGGCCCCTGCTTGGCAGAGTGGCATCTCTCGGTACTTTTCATGGTTGACTGTAATAGTTATTTATCTGACCTGACAGCCCAAGCGCAGCTCTGAATTACGTTGGTGCTTTGGTTTAAATGGAAATATGTTTTTATAACAATTCATGTCATAACAGATCGCAAATTGTCTGAAACTCCCACGCAGTGCTAGTAGCACTCTATATAGCCGTGTTCTACAGAACAGACACAATGCACATCACTTCTACATGCCCCTGATGTTACTTTGTAATACACTGATGGAAAGAGGGGCAGTTCACATACACTGTTTATCCAGTACTGACTGTTCGCCTTCTCACCTCTCCTTCCCACTATTCTAGCAATGCCCAATCTCACCAACCGTGTTCTAAAGGTTAACTGCTACTGCAAAGTGTGAGGCTACACATGCTAAGTAGCCTCTGCTAAATGTCTAGGGCTATGTACTGAGAGCCGTTATCGGGTATTTGTGTCCTAAAGGTGTGTTAACTGATGTACCAAAGGCTTTCAGACACAAATTAAAGGGGTTGTTCACGCAACCGATGTACAGACCAATAGCAGCTCTTTAGGATGAAATCTTCAACGCCAGCAAATTTGCCTCTTCTTTATACATTAGAGTCTTTACTAAACGGAGTCTCTTTTGTATACGCTACTTAACCGATCATAGACTCTATTCTACTCAACCGATAATAGCCTCTATTCTACTTAACCGATCATAGACTCTATTCTACTCAACCGATAATAGCCTCTATTCTACTCAACCGAGCATAGCCTCTACTCTACTTAACCGATCATAGACTCTATTCTACTCAACCGATCATAGCCTCTATTCTACTCAACCGAGCATAGCCTCTACTCTACTTAACCGAGCATAGCCTCTATTCTACTCAACCGATAATAGCCTCTATTCTACTTAACCGATCATAGCCTCTATTCTACTCAACCGAGCATAGCCTCTATTCTACTCAACCAAGCATAGCCTCTACTCCACTTAACCGAGCATAGCCTCTATTCTATTTAACTGAGCATAGCCTCTATTCTACTTAACTGAGCATAGCCTCTATTCTACTTAACCGAGCATAGCCTCTACTCTACTTAACCGAGCATAGCCTCTACTTTACTTAACCGAGCATAGCCTCTACTCTACTTAACTGAGCATAGCCTCTACTTAAGTGAGCATAGCCTCTATTCTACTTAACTGAGCATAGCCTCTACTTTACTTAACCAAGCATAGCCTGTACTTTACTTAACCGAGCATAGCCTGTACTTTACTCAACCGAGCATAGCCTCTACTCTACTTAACCGAGCATAGCTTCTACACTACATAACCGAGCATAGCCTCTACTCCACTTAACCGAGCATAGCCTCTATTCTATTTAACCGAGCATAGCCTCTACTCTACTTAACCGAGCATAGCCTCTACGTCTGCTTAACCGACATAGCTCTCTCTGCTTAACCGGCATAGCCTCTACTCTACTTAACCGAGCATAGCCTCTACTCTACTTAACCGAGCATAGCCTCTACTCTACTTAACCGAGCATAGCCTCTACTTTACTTAACCGAGCATAGCCTCTACTTTACTTAACCGAGCATAGCCTCTACTTTACTTAACCAAGCATAGCTTCTACTCTACTTAACTGAGCATAGCCTCTACTTAAGTGAGCATAGCCTCTATTCTACTTAACGGAGCATAGCCTCTACTTTACTTAACGGAGCATAGCCTCTACTTTACTTACCCGAGCATAGCCTCTACTCTGCTTAATCGAGCATAGCATCTACTCTGCTTAACCGAGCAGAGCCTCTACTCTGCTTAACCGAGCAGAGCCTCTACTCTGCTTAACCGAGCAGAGCCTCTACTCTGCTTAACCGAGCAGAGCCTCTACTCTGCTTAACCGAGCAGAGCCTCTACTCTGCTTAACCGAGCAGAGCCTCTACTCTGCTTAACCGAGCAGAGCCTCTACTCAACCGAGCATAGCCTCTACTCTGCATAATTTTAATTTTTAATCTTAATTTTCTCGTGAGTCTCTGTGACTGGAGGACAGTGTGAGCTATTAGATTATATGTAAGATAAGTTTCTAGTGGGCCAGATTTACATCTCAGACATCTATAGACATACAAACCCGGAGTCCAAAACCCCACCCATCAACACAGGGCCCCTTTTTCCAAATACAAAAACATCCAGGAATTTAACTGCAAAAAAAATGTAACTTTTTAAACATTTGCTGTAAAGTAGGGGGAGTCAGATGATCATTTTTATTATTATTAGTGTTTACTTTTTACCTTTATTGTCCTTTGCTTATCATAACTTTACTGTCCTTAAACACTATTTAAAGGTGAAGTTAAGACAAAAACACATTTTGTTTTAGACGGATGATTACAATGATGTATCACTTGCTTCCAGTCTTTATATCTATAGCCCCCCATCCATTCTACGTAACCCGGCCAAACATTTTATATAATTTCCATGTTCCTTGTTTAGTTACTTCCCCTCCCCCAATAGTTCCCTCTCCATTTCCGAACCCTGTCTCCATTTCTCTCTTTTACATTCAAACCCTTTAATGGCCCCTCTTCCCCCTCCCTGTACCAGGCTGTGTAATAAAGAAGCCAGAAATATGCAGCGGATGACAACCCCCCCCCCCCCCATCCTCCTTACCGCAGCCTAATTACCATTAAATGACGTGAGAGACGGATCATCCACGCTAATGCATCTCCAAATTACCTGGATTATCTGCAAGGTGCTTAATGCATCCAAATATCCCACCTGTCACTCCCCCCACCTCCCTGCTCTCTGCTACCCCCAGAGGACCATTACCCTGTTGTGCTAGATGCAGATAACTTGGGTTACTTTGCATTAAAGAGTAGAAAATTAAAAAAAACACTATCTGCCTATGAATGTGACGTATCCTGCTACCCCCCTTATAACTATTATAATACTATATCCCACTGCAAATCCTCTACAAGCTCATTCACTGGCATCTTAACCCCCTGTGCGCTGTCACAGCCGTGGAGGGTTTTCTGGTTTGTATTTGTGATTCCGTTAAACATTGCTCGGTGGGAAAAGATCCATCTGGATGTGTCGGATTGCAGGGTACGGACAGGCCCTGTGGGGGTGATGTACCAGCCATGATGTTCTCATGAATTTTCACTCTTTAAGGCCACGCAATGTTCTGAAACAAATGGCAGATATGGAGTCAGGTTGTCGCCCACATGAAGCACCGGGGATGACTATTCCAGTGGTAATGGATTACGGTGGGGGTTGTATATGGGAGGTAGGAGATTTACCGATTGTAAACCAGCAACCCAACATATTATTTTATTTAAATAACCATGTCTTGTTCAGATTTAAAGGGAAACTAAAGCTGGCAATACCCCGCATCGATATTTTGACCGATTCAGCGATTTCCCTTAAATGAGACGAAATATCGATAGATCCACAAAATGGAACAATCCGGGGGGGGGGGGATTTAAGATCGGACCTGGCAGAACATTTTCCATCTCCCTGTCCCCACAGATTTCAAGCTGAAGTCTGCGAAGATTGGTGGCAATTTCCAATGGGTTCTTCTGATCAAATGACCTTTAAGCCAGCCATACACAGGCCCACTGAGCCACCCCACCTCACTCTGGCATGTATACAATGGGAAAAAGCCCATCTAGCAGAAAATGATGGGACTCGCTGAAATTCGCTTGGTGAAATACGGCGCATGGTAGAGCAGTCTGTGTCTTAATTGGCTGCACAGCAGTCGCCTGTGTTTTGATTGGCTGCATAGCAGTCATTAGTGTAGGGCTGCAGTATTGATTGAAGACCAGGAGGTTAAGGAGCTACGCCTTACCTCCCATTCTTCAATCAATTGAGCAGGAGCCAAAACAAAGGAACTTTTGTGCGATCTACAGCTGCAGAGATGAAAATCTGACCACTTTCTGGTTCTAATCCACTATAGCGCTCATTATGGTGCATGCGTGCTATAGTGGATTAGAACCAGAAAGCCGGTGGAGATTTTCACCTCTGCAGCGGTGGAGCTTGTGAAAGGTAAATATTCTTACCTTTGTCCATGGCTCCTGAGATATTGATTAAAGGAATAGTTCCCTTTTCAAGAGAACTATTCCTTTAAGGCAATGGGAAGTGCTTGGAAGACCCAATTACTTAGGACCTAAATCTCTACATTCAGCCACACTCGTCTCTACTAGAGATGGATAAACCTCCTGAAGTTTGGTTCATTTTCCAACTGGCGAACTTACTGTAAAAGTAGTTTAAAAAGTTTGGATTAAAAACCAAAACTTGTCTAAACACTAACAATCCCCACAATTGTGTTTCTACATTTGAGGTTTACGGCCAATTCGAGGGATACCAAATGATACTTTCAATTGTTACAGAATGATGCATTCGAGGCTGACTGAAATCAAAGGCTACATTTAAGGGTTCCCGCATTCGAACGTTACATTATAGGGTTACAGATTCGAGAATTTGCTAATTTATCAATTTTTTCGCTAATTATCAAAATTAAGTCTGTGAGTTCGGGAAACCCGAGTTTGGATTGCTCAGATAGAGTTAGAACTCTGATTCGGGTCCATCACCAATCACATCTACACTTCTATCCACCTTGGACACACTCCTCCTTCCAGTGGCTAATGACCTTGGATAAGATTACTCCAGAAGATGGTCAGTTCTGCAATGGAGGATGAGTAGAGAAATGGGGCACAATCTATAATAGAGCCCCCACTTAAACGCATTAAACTATTATTACTAAGGTCACGTAACCATTATAAATCAGCTAAAGTTTTCTTTACGTATTAAGCTGATTTGTCAAACGGTGAATCTTTATTGCCAGTGAGCGTCAGTGCAATGTCACCATTACAAACCTGTCCAATGAAGCCTTAATGGAGATGTCAGAATGTTTTTATCCTGTCTCATACCTGCTTTACCTCCGGCCATCTCACCGCCAAGTGACTTTATTGCACATCAGATAGAATCAGGTCCCAGTGAGTACAAGGTGCCATGGGGCTGGGAAGATCTGTTGATTATCGAAATATAATGACCCATGAACAGTGTTAATGGGGATATTCAGTGTTAGTACTCCTTTAACTGCAGGAACCTAATGAGGCCTCGTGAACTCTGTGCCCAAGCAGTTAACAGGGATGTTTCACTCAATGTCTCTCCACTTGTCACGCTATTCATGTGGTATTTTTATCCAGCGTTCGGTTGTCATTTCTAACAACTTCTTTTATTTCAGAATTGTAAAGCCCTTTGTGTTTCATTGGAAGAACAGCGCTATATAAGTAAAATCAATCTTCAGTTGACAGACACTTTGTTGTGTGAAACGTGTCAGTATTCGGTGGGCTGGATGTTGCGGACTCTCTGATGGAATCTTTTTCCCTCTGCAATTAATGATCATCCCCCCCATTTAAAAACACCATTTTATTTCTGGAAACTGCTGAAAAGTTTGAGAAAACTTCAGAAAAGTGATGGACCATGTAGCGGGGATATTATTAGTTATAGGATCGGGTATACAGTAGTTGGTTGTAAACAATATATATATATTTCAGGGACTAGAAGTCCAATAAACTGGTGGCCACTTTTTTTTTTGCCTGAGAATCATGATCTGAGTACGTTTGAATGTGTTGCCATTGATCAAGGAAAGGGGGACAGATCTAAACTTTTGCTACAAAAAGAATCTATGCATGGAGAGGACTGGATAATGTTATCCTAGGGGTTAATGAGCAGTATTCACTTAAATGCTTTTTAAAGGAAAGGTATTAAAGGGTATGTCCACCCTTAAATCTTACTTTTAATATAGGCTTCCCCTGGTCCCCCAGCCCCAACCGCATTATTTATTTTAAGAAAGCTCCCCAAACTCTTACTTACCTACCTCTTTCCTCCGCCGCGCTCCCGGCCCTCTGCTTGCGAGAAATGCAAGCAGAGGGGCGGGACCGGCAGCGCGCCTGTGATTGGCTGAGCGGTAGCCACACGGACGCGGCTGCCGGCACGCTCACTTCAGCGGAGGGAAAGAGGAGAGGTAAGTAAGAGTTTGGGGAGCTTTCTTAAAAATGATGCGGTTGGGGGGGGGACCAGTGGGCCTATACTACAAGGATTAAATGCAGGGGGAGGGAATCGGGAGAGGGAGGGAGAGGAGGGGAGAAGGGCTGCAGATACGCATGGCAAAAATCTACCTGAGGCCAGCTAGAGGCAGTGTCCTATATGGACTCTGCTAGCCTCCTGGTGGGCAAGTTTGGGACTTTGTGGGGGGGACTACAGGAGAACCCTATGGAGCTGGGATGTAGGTAAGGATTAAACTACACTACATGGTGGGGCCAGTATTGGGGGGATTATAGTTTTTGGGGGTGGACATGCCCTTTAATAATAAAATAGATTTTCATATGTATTATTGAATGATATGCTTGGCAAACGTATATCATGAATGGATTTTAATATTAGTTAACCTTTAACCTATTGTTGGTATTAAGTATATAATGAATGGATATTAGTCTTAGTTACCCTTTAACCTATTGTTGGTATTAAGTAAAATAAAGACGTCCCCTTTAAACATCCCTTGTAACTACTGATTTAAAGCAATGTTTTTTTAAGATATCAGTACTTTATATGATGTGCACTTTATATTTGCACTTAATCTGATTTAATTTAGGCAATTTAACCACTTTAAATTTTGCACTATAGAAAGAGATGACGTTGTGTTTTGCACTATAGAAAGAGATGAAGTTGTGTTTTGCACTATAGAAAGAGATGACGTTGTGTTTTGCACTATAGAAAGAGATGACGTTGTGTACTACAAACAGCAACAGACGGAAATGTTTCTATTTGCACTGTGCGCAAAAAAAAGACATTTGAATCAAAGGCCCTAGACTGCACTTTTATCTCTACCTATTTTATTACATTTCTTGCACCAGGAACTACAGAGGAGAAGAGATGGCCGATTTTCCGAAAGTTTGGTCCTTTTAGAACATTCGAACTATATGGAAAGTTCAGAAACGGACCCATTAAAGTCAACGGGAGTCAAATAGTTTAATAGTCAAATAGTTTGAAAAGTTCTAATGAAATACAATTAAAATATCAATGGTAACTTAATGTAAATGGCTGTGGGACCTGGGAAATGGTCTGGGGAACATGTTCCAATATCCAGGACTTTTGAAAACTCGATTTTACTCTCACGCGCGCTACTTTCGAGCTCTCGCGTTCTAACATTCGATGATTATCCCATAAACGATTCAAACATTCGATAATTATCCCATAAACAATTGGAAGAATGCTCGATTTTCGAATTCGGAAATTATTGAAAGTTCGAAAAATCCGGGTCTGGGATAGTTCGAGAAGTCCAAGTCCTTTCGAACTCTATAAGTTCTAGTCCATCTCTACAGAGGAGCGAGTGCCCAACCCCATACCATTTATTTCTATACATATATATATTTGTAAAAGTGTGTACTGAGTGGAAAGTCCTAGCCCCACCCTCTGTATGTGGAAACCACTGTATGTTTTTTAACCAATTAAAAAGTTAGGTCTATAAGGTTTCATCATTACAACCAGTTATTCCTTTCTTTAAAATGCACGGCAGTTTAAGCCAGTTAGAAATATGTTATTCTAGGCAGAGAAGTTTTGTCGGATATGAACCCAGATCTTGCAGGGTTGGGCGGCATTTATTAAGGGAGAAGAAGGAAGCTGGAGAGTTACCCACATAAATAGCACACACTATCACAATACAAACGCATCTGCCCATATGTAAATATATTTGGTAGAAATGTCATAAATAACTAGCTCCAGGGTTCCAGTCAGCAGTACAGGTAACCAAGTCCTTCCATAATAAATGTAGCACATACACAATGATGGTTTCAGCACTTGAATAAAATATTATTGATTTAAAGTAACTTTGAGTGTGAGTCCCTCCAACCTACATTATTGACACTGATGTGGCACTGACTGTAGGGGGTTCACCTCATATCTTATCTGCCTGGACTTCACAAGTCTGCTTCGTAGGCCTCAATGCTCTTCCCTGTATCCCAAAGACTAGCAGACAATCCCTTGCACCACCTCCGTTATGTACTTAACAATAATATCACATAATTATATATACAGAGAGAGACTGAAAACCAACTTGTAAAGAGTAATCGCCAAATCACTTCTGCATTCGGACGTTCTTTAAAGTCTGTTTCATTGAAACGCTGTAAGGTTACCTGAGTCACTAGTCCTAGAAGCAAGAAATCCGGTTTATGTATCTGTATTTTTATTATTTATGATCTATACCTGTTTTACATGCAACGTGTCATGGCAACCAACAACCATGGCCTTCAGTTTAGGCTCAGTTGAACGCAGCTAAAAAGGCCAAGAACTTCACTTCTGTAAATATGAAAGGGATAGAAATAGAATATGGGAATTCATGCCATTGACTGTAAAATCCGCATTTAAAAAAAGGTTTTATTGGTAATCTACAGCACCGAAAATGCTCACAATGGTCTTGGTGCTGTCAGCAAGACTGGAGTCATACATGGTGCACTGTATGATGTGGCCACCTAGATGCCTTGTGTGAATGCTGGTAAAAGAGTACTGAGTAGACCGAGTTGCAATAAACATCATTGACATCATTAAAGGACAAGTCCATCCCTCAAATAAAAAAATTGTATACAGGTAGATCACCCCCAAAACTGCAGTAGATATCCGAACATTGTGAAGCCTTTCAGATTAGTCTTACATCTTTCAGTTACCCCTCTTTCTGCATCCTGGTTTACAGTTAGCTACTGTCGTCATGGATATGACAATTGACATCACAGCCAATGACAAAGTTATTCCTGTAGATGCCCCTCTGAGCATGTGTAAGCTCATACTGAGCTCATACAGCTTGGAGAGTAGACGGGAACCCTTTGAGAGGCAGAGAAGAACATGTAGCTGCATAACTGGTTAGTCCTACATCTCTCCCCTTTAAAAATATTGTAGGTTTGGGGGTTGATTTAGCTAATACAATTTTTAATTGCAATTGGCCTTTAATTACGTTTCCTTTCTGGGCTGTGATATTCAATAAAATAGTAAAATAGAACTAAAATCATGCTGGGTTACTGTTCCATACAACACAATAATATTTCTCCTCATGTGCAGGGATCAAGGGTAGCAGTGAGTAATACGTTTCATTTCCCCTTTATGAGGTGACATCTGGTTCATCTAATGCTGTTGCCTGTTCCGCAATCAATGGAGGATAAAGAACAGAAACTCTTTGGTTCAGGCTAATAGGTTTCCCCATTACTCTCTGGTACCATGTGTTGTTGGGATGTTTAAGGGGAAGATTTAGCTTTCAATGTGGAACAATAAAACCTTCTTTAGGTTGAGGCCACACAGTAACGTGCGCATGCAAGCTTGTGCGATTGCACGTGTGAGAGCATGTAGTGTGTGCAAGCTTGCGATCGTGCAAATCGCATTCGATTGGGCATAAAAATGCGGATCGCATGCGCTCTGAATAACGGATTGTACGCGCTAGCGCTCTGTAACGCACTAATGTGGCCACATTAACTGAGCCACACTATTGTGCGCTTTTAAAAGCGCGACCGGATCGCAATCTCCATCAGATTGCGCTTAAAATCGCATCAGTGTGGCCCAGCCCATAACCAGACAGAACGGTGGCTGTGATGGGAGTTTTGTCTTGGTAGGTGATATAGGTTGAACATTGGTTAAAATGATTCAAATTTGGCAATAGGTTGACGGTCGTGTGTGGTTTTTTACTTTTGCCAATGACCCTCTGAGACTTGGAAATCTGCCCGTCACTTGGCACCGGTACCCAGGAATTTAAACTGTTTCTGTACTTGGCGAATTGCGCGAATAGGGGGGCGTAGGGAGTTAATTTGCAGCTCAGGCACCAGGCTGAGTTGACGAGGAATTGAATTTTGTTATCAGGGAAGAACAGCTATACTAAGGGCAAGACCCTATTTTCCTCCTCAGATAAGGGAGTCTGGAGGAGCCTTTATAATCCGCATGTATGATGGAGTGGATACCCACAGTGCAATGGGGGGGCACCTAGCCGTTTGGGGGATATTTTATTTATACCCAAGGCAATAAAAGGAGAGGCTGTCTGTTGCTTTACCATAAACTATTACAGGTTAATGTGAGAATAAAATGATTTTATTATTCCAGACAATGTGGCACGTTTATGTCGAGTATCTGTTGTCAATAATATGATCTGGTCCCAGTTAATAATATCGATTTAAAGGGCACATCTTGCCAGAAACAATTATCCATCCCCTACCTGTCACGCGAGGCAAACTCTAACCCGTCTGTTCCAAGCACTTAAATACCGACCAGGTGGCTAAACCGCACTGCAGCAGCCTTCCAGAAGTTGCCAGCCCCTTTCCTATGCTGTTAAGCTTGCGTGTGCACTATGGAGGCGTGCAAAGGGATTCTCAGCCGATGATTGACAGTGGGGTGGGTGAAGACACCAACTTTGCATGAAGCCCCAGTGGTGTTCAGCCTATTGGCCTCAAGCAAACATTTATCCTTTATTTCCTAACCACCCAAGTGCCCGACAGAGGCTCAGATTGTCTTTAGGTGCCCATACATGGGTCAACCTCTCCTGTGATTGCACCAACATACATTGAGACTTATCTGTAGTATATTGCCAGTGAAAGACATTCCCGTGTATCCAGGGTAAATAACTGGAAATAAACGCATTACGGATATGAAACGCCTGCAGGGAAATTAAGACTTGTTGATGTTAAAGCGACACAGCCCATAAATCCCAGTGTTTGTATGTAGGATTAGAATAGTTCTGGGACATCAGTGACACATATTCTCAAGCTACACACTTCCCACACTACAGACCCCTTTGAATAGCTGGCAATCGCCCCACAAATATTGAGATCATTATCCTGAAGATGATCATTTTCCAAGCTCTTTAGGCAGAATTAATTAATTACAGAGCAAAACATCTGCTGCCAGATCCCCAGGTGATGCCTAAGTTTAGAACAGCAGAGAGAACAGGGATTTATTAACCCTTCAAACAATGGACAACTACAAGGGTTTTACCCATAAGGACATTTAGAACGGACCCCTCGTTATCTCAGAGATCGTGATTGGCCAGCGATACTTATCTTTTTATACCACATAATAATTTATTTACGTACGAAGTCTACCACTGTGGGAAGTAGAACGGAATATTCCTACCTCCCAATACTCCTTATATGCAGAGCGGCAGAGTTTAGAACAGGGGCAGGCAACAAGGACCCTCCCATGAATTTCAATCAACTAAAGGGGCTACTGGTTACCTGTCGTTGGTTTAGAAGATCCATTTGCAAAATTCTCATTTTAAGGGTCACTATACTCACTGAAACAACTTTACATTATCTGTAACTACAATTTGAGAGAAGTAAAATGGTGGTACTCACATATTTATCAGTGCTTGCTTTGTTATTAAATTATTGTTTAGTGAGTGCTCCTAGTTGCCCCCACTCTCCCTTACTCACTGCCTCCTTGTAGTGTCTGCGACACTTATAAGTTCTGCACAGCCTCACAATAGAACCTGCTCTGCTTACACACATCCCCCTCCCTCCCCCCTGCTTTCTTTTCTCTGCTGATTCTAATAATTATTGCAGAAAGTGTGCTGGCAGACAGCTAAAGATCCTAGTAAGGGGTCAGGGATGGGACATATATTACAATTTCTGCTCCTGGAGTGACAGGTCTTTCCCTGTAAATGTTGTGATTTAAATGATGATTTCTCAGGATCTACAGCTCAGATTTAAAAAGGTATACTTAAAAATAAAATTTTTTAGAGTATAGATACCCTTTAAAGATGCCAGGACTATCTCCGACTCTCCCATTCTGAAGAACAGACTGAAGCAGCTTTAAAAACGGGGGGATCTTCTGAATTCTGCCGCTTCACAAATAAAATAGGTTGCAAGGCTAAAGGCGATATTTATAAAGGCGCCGATTGGTAAATTCAGGTACTGCTCCTTTAACAAAATACATCTGGTATTTGCAGCCACATCAGTGACGTAAAATATCGACCACGGCACAAAGTACCAATATTGTGTGGGATTTTGCCACCAATACAGATATTATTCTATGGTGCAGTTATATAATAACCATCCCATTGATAGGAGCGATCTCTTAATTTTCCCGTTTCCCTCATTTATAAACACGCCCATCAGTCCAAGTTGCCATAATTAAATGTAGGGGTATGGTTTCCCTTTAAATAAGGGTCTTGTGAAAGTAAGATCTTTAACATCCTGGTCTGGATTCTCTCTGTAAAGACTTGAAGTTGTGAGTTTATTCATAAAGTCCTTATTTAAAGGAGAATTATAAATATGCAGTAATGGAGTCAAGCTTCCCTCCCCCTCCTTCATTAACTTATGTTCCATAATGTCAGAGATGTGAGAAGTGTCGGTGACCATGTCTGTGGGAGGAGCCAGAAAGAAGTTGGTTACTGCATGATTATAATTCTGCTTTGACAGAATTATAAACTTGGTTTTCCTAAAAATGCAGAGCTTGTTGAGGAATATGATCTACAAATACCACGAAAGGGTGCAAATGTTTGTATTTCACAGATAGAACGTACTATGTATTAATTATCCCAATTTTAAAGTGTACGTCGGATCTTCACACTTCATCCCGGAGCCCCAGTTCAGGGAAGAACAAAAACATCTACCGTAGCTATATAAATACATTCACATTCATTGGTTCCATTTTCCCCAAACAGATCTCTATAGGATAAACTGCCTGGAAAACACATCTTTCCACATTGGATTGTGATGCAGTGGCATCAAGTGTAGCAACATCAAATAGTGGCGAATTGCTAATTTCGTACTTGACACACTGGATGATCCTTCTGTAGTGTTCCAGTATGGTGACCAAGCAATACAATATTTTGTGCTGAACAACCACCCAGCTGGTATTTGGGTTGGATTTGGAGGACGGACCATAATCTATAAATTTGGCCGATCATTCCCATTTCAATGCGTGCACTAATATAAATTGCGATTTTCTCGTTGGTTTTCTCTGTGCTCGCGTTTCTGGCAATAGCAACACATGTGATCGCTTGCGTTGAGATTTTGGACAGGAAGCAAAGCATTCAGAGGGGCCGACTACTTAATTGTCCTCGGTAACATAAACATTACGAATATACTGTATGTATAGGGCAGCCCAGTGACTTAGTGGTTAGCACTGATGCCTTGCAGCGCTTAAGTCCTGAGTTCGATTCCACCCTTGGACACATCTGCAAGGAGTTTGTATGTTCTCCCCGTGCTTGCGTGGGCTTCCTCCGGGCACTTCCGGTTTCCCCCACAATCATAAAGACATACTGATAGGGCCTGATATGTATGTATACATGGAATTGTAAAGCGCTATGGAAGATGTTGGCACTATATAAATCCATAATAATAATAATAACTGATATTTCCAGGGGCCCTAGTAATAAAGCCCCGTTTAACTGTATATCATACTGTATGTATACTGAATATTTCCAGGGGCCCTAGTAAACCCAGTTTAACTGGTATGTATAACTGGATTTTCCAGGCCCTAGTATAACCCAGTTTACTGTATATATACTGTATGTATAACTGATATTTCCAGGGGCCCTAGTATAACCAGTTTACTGTATATATACTGTATGTATAACTGATATTTCCAGGGGCCCAGTATATCCCAGTTTACTGTATATATCTGTATATAACTGTGATATTTCCAGGGGCCCTAGTATACCCCAGTTTACGTATATATACTGTATGTATAACTGATATTTCCAGGGCCCTAGTATAACCCAGTTTACTGTATGTATGATAACTGTGATATTTCCAGGGGCCCTAGTATAACCCAGTTACTGTATATATACTGTATGTATAACTGATATTTCCAGGGGCCCTAGTATATCCCAGTTTACTGTATATATACTGTATGTATAACTTGATATTTCCAGGGCCCTAGTATAACCCAGTTTATACTGTATATTACTGTATGTATAACTGATATTTCCAGGGGCCTTAGTATAACCCAGTTTACTGTATATATACTGTATTGTATAACTGTGATATTTCCAGGGCCCTAGTATACCCCAGTTTACTGTATATATACTGTATGTATAACTGATATTTCCAGGGGCCTTAGTATAACCCAGTTTACTGTATATATACTGTATGTATAACTGTGATATTTCCAGGGCCCTAGTATAACCCAGTTTACTGTATATATACTGTATGTATAACTGTGATATTTCCAGGGACCCTAGTATAACCCAGTTTACTGTATATATACTGTATGTATAACTGATATTTCCAGGGGCCCTAGTATAACCCATTTTACTGTATATATACTGTATATATAACTGTGATATTTCCAGGGCCCTAGTATAACCCAGTTTTACTGTATGTATATACTGATATTTCACAGGGGCCCTAGTATAACCCAGTTTACTGTATATATACTGTATGTATAACTGATATTTCCAGGGGCCCTAGTATAACCCAGTTTACTGTATATATACTGTATATATAACTGTGATATTTCCAGGGGCCCTAGTATAACCCAGTTTACTGTATATATACTGTATGTATAACTGATATTTCCAGGGGCCCTAGTATAACCCAGTTTACTGTATATATACTTATGTATAACTGTGATATTTCCAGGGGCCCTAGTATAACCAGTTTACTGTATATATACTGTATGTATAACTGTGATATTTCCAGGGGCCCTAGTATAACCCAGTTTACTGTATATATACTGTATGTATAACTGTGATATTTCCAGGGGCCCTAGTATAACCCAGTTTACTGTATGTATAACTGATATTTCCAGGGGCCCTAGTATAACCCAGTTTACTGTATATATACTGTATGTATAACTGCGATATTTCCAGGGGCCCTAGTATAACCCAGTTTACTGTATATATACTGTATTATAACTGTATATTTCCAGGGGCCCTAGTATAACCCAGTTTACTGTATATATACTGTATGTATAACTGTGATATTTCCAGGGGCCCTAGTATAACCCAGTTTACTGTATATATACTGTATGTATAACTGATATTTCCAGGGGCCCTAGTATAACCCAGTTTACTGTATGTATAACTGTGATATTTCCAGGGGCCCTAGTATAACCCAGTTTACTGTATATATACTGTATGTATAACTGTGATATTTCCAGGGGCCCTGCCTATAACCCAGTTTACCATAAAGGATGTGAAAATCTATTGGGATTTGTTGATTTGGAGATCTAACGCTTACCCTTTGTTTTCTGATCTGTTAATGTATGATCTGCTATTCTAAACACCTATAAAATATTCTATTTTAAACATTAATTCATTAACATTGGCTGTGACTGACCCCCAACACATTTCTATAGAATCTAAAGTAAACGTTGCACATTGTTCTACATACGCACTAGGGTCTTTTCTCTTGATTCTTGCCATAGCCCAAGATGTCCAGCAGGGGGCGTACAAGAGGAAGTCCTGTCTCTGTCCAATCAAATTTAATTTCTCTTTAGCATGGATAACACAGTTACTGCCTTAGAGGCCCAAAAAAATTCACCAATAAGGCCCAGAATATTTTGTAAACAGTCCATATGCACACTAATCCCCAGGTGGGTGCAGAGAGTCCAATTCCCCTACTTCAAAGGGAACAAGGCAATCAAATAGATACAAGGTGGACTGCACTCCAAAATAGAACGTTTATTATAAGCCAAACATCAAACAGCAAATACGTTTCGAGGGTAACACCCTCCATTCATGCATTTCTCTCCATCCTCCGGACCGTTGTAATAGTAAGGTGCGAGGGTGTTACCCTCGAAACGTATTTGCTGTTTGATGTTTGGCTTATAATAAACGTTCTATTTTGGAGTGCAGTCCACCTTGTATCTATTTGATTGCCCAGAATATTTTGGTGGTGTCCCTGCCAACCCTACTATGGATTTAATTAAATAAAATCAATGGTAATCCTCAACCAATAGACCGTTCTCCTAAACAGATCATTTTCCCTGCTGCTTTCCTGTCAGGTCCATGTTACCTGGACCACGGTATTATTTTCCTATATAAAGCGAAAGATGTTGTTAAACTACAACTCCCATAGCAGGCCATAATGCGGGTTGCCCACCTGGAATTAATAATCTGCAAATCGGGTCAATTCAGGTTTCCTTTGTTTTCTTGGGACCTTCTTGGCTCATTGGATTCCCCTGGGATGAGAGAATGATGTGTATTGTGCTGATTGGCTGACAGAATGTACTGTGATCCAGGGACCCCCTGCCAGCTGCCAAATTACATCAGATAAACCCGTTCAACCATCTTCTTCCTCCTCCCTTCCCCTCTGCCCCCCGGGGAGACACATTTGTGAGAATTATTAAAACAAATTATCAGCATCAGCAGGAGAAATACCTAATGGGCTGTGATGGAGCAATGGAGTAGTGAGAAGGAGAAACTACAGCTCCCCCCCATCTCTCCTGCGGAGCTAGTGATAAGACTGTAACCAAAACCTCCCTGAGGCCCGAGGAGAAAGGGACTGGGATGTCACTTAAGGGGCCACGGGCCTAAAATTGGCTTAATAGCACGACTTTTCTTTCAGCAAGTTATTTCCTCTGATCTTTTTTTTTTTTTTTAAACTGCCGCATTGCACCCACCATTCAAATATTTACCCAGATTTACCATAGATTGATTGACAGGAAGGTAGACATCACTGCCAAATTAAAATCACTTTTCCTCTCTTCCTCATTTATAGTTCCCAGGATAAGGACCTCGCCCCTGGGTACTTTACTGATTAGCTGGAATACTTACCACTCTGGTCTGCTTGGCTCCTTAGCTATTGTCAGTGACAGTCCACCATCTGGCCAATGGGAAGACAGGCTTCTTTGCAAAGCGTCTTCCCATTGGCTACATCATAGACTACAGTGACAAACCAGAGTGGCAAGGGAAATTCCGGTTGATCGGTAAAATACAGAGGGGTGAAGACTTAAGCCTTGCGCACACGTCTGATTTTGGCACCGATTCACCACCCCTGAGCCCGTTCACGCTGTGTCGAACTGCCCTTTCGTTCAATAATCGCACGTGTCGTTCGTTGGTTCGCCATGGTGGATCAACGAACGACCCCCGAACAAACGCATAACCACGTGCGATTACCGTCCATGGTTGGTGCGTCATGGTTGGTGGGTCGGTGCCAAGATTGGACGTGTGTACGAGTCTTTAGTGGTTTAGGCCCTCACCCTGGGTAATTTTCAGGTGTGGAAGGGGTAAAAGGTGAGTGTAATTGCCATTTAAAAGGGATTTCCATGAACAGGGTTCAGTCCTATTAAATTTCCTTATAACGGTTCCGGATCTATATCCATCGCCAATGCACATTAATGTTCTCTGTGCTTGTTTCCGGTTGGATTCCCAAACTGTACATTACCACGGCCCATTGATTACTCTGTGTCTAGGTCTCCCATTAATTGAATGAAAAGATTCCATATCCCAGTCTCTATCCTCCTATCGCTCTTTAGACTGATCTCCATTGTGAACGCTGCAGACAGTCTGAACGATGGAAAATTGTTAACTCTAAAGGTTTCAAGCCAATTTCAGGCCCCTGGCAGCCTCCTGTCCCCTCCACTATTTCTTTGATTTATCACAGTTAATGAGACCGTGTTACAGAGCCCAGTCTGCACAGGAGTTCAAGGGAAAAATGGCAGATTTAGTCCAGAAAGCTCGAGATATCCAGACGCCGCTCCCTGCTCATTACTTCTGGGCAAACGGCCGTTTCTAAACAAAAATCCGTGCGAAATACGGGAAAATATACGGGGGTAATGGAGGAGAAAAACTGACCAACTAGACAGGTCAAAGATAAAGAGAGACTTTCCGAATAGCAGCAAAATCCCCAATACCTGTAAACTAAGGATGATTAGCGAAATCTCCGGGATAGGATTGTATTAGGGTTTATTCTTGGTGATAACCTCCAGGAGAAATGTAAAGTCTACAGGATAGAAGGGAGAACAGATCAAGGTCTCCCACTAGTCTTACGGATTCCACAACAACTTCAATTCGGATCTTTTGGTTTTTTGATCTTTGCAAACCCTGTTCCCCTTCTCCATGCCCTGTGGTTCTCTTCTGGCTTCTGCCTTTGCTCCTCCAGTCTCTCCTTTCCATTATACTGGGGAGCCAATGTCTTGATAAATGTACATTTGGTAATTCCTTTTTACTGGTGGAGGAAAATAATTTGTAGGACGGCCCTAAAGTTATTTACAATAGTCAGAATTGCTCCACTGTTTATAAAATGTTTTTACCAGCTGGCTGTAGATTTTCTGCCATAGGCTATAAAATTATTAGTTTAGTTTCCCTTCAATGTGCATTTCCTGCCACTACAAGTGTCATTCATTACAGCCTGTTTGTATTTGCATGTCGTCTCCAACTCTCATCAATGTACTGTAACCTAATTCTAGTTCCATGTAAACCAGGCAGACTTAATAAAGTCCCTGCTGTGTGTGCAGAGAATACGTATTGACAAACTTGGACGCATTGCGTTACAATACAATGGATAGAAATGAACAATTAGGGGAACCTAAACTGACATTTATTCTTGTAAATGGGCAGCACAATAGCTCAGTGGGCAGCAATGAAGTCCTGAGTTCGATTCCAACCCAGGACACATCTGCAAGGGAGTTTGTATGTTCTCCCCGTGCTTGCGTGGGTTTCCTCCGGGCACTCCGGTTTCCCCCACAATCATAAAGACATACTGATAGGTTGTATGTGCCATATATGTGCTTAGATGGTAAGCTCTTCGAGGCAATGACATGTATACATGTCATTGTAAAGCGCTACGGAATATGTTAGTGCTATATAAATCCACAATAATAATAATTCTAGCTTTCAGTCTTCATATTCAGTGGAACATGTTCCCGATTTTGGTAATTAGTGGTAATTAGTGGAACTCATTTCCCCTAAAAAAGACAAAGATACTTTCCAGATTTTTTATTAAGAAAAGAGACATCTTAGAACGATTTTATCAGACGAGTTTTTTGCAAGACACTTTCCCACCCAGAATACAAAGCGATTTTACCCCCAGGACATTTACAGCAATAAATAAAGACATCATCATTATAAAGAAGACAAAACCACATCACCTGTAATCTGGGGGAGGGGAAGTTTGCTTTCACCCGAACCTGGGCGCACACACATACACACGCCACACACACACCTCTCGTTTCCTTGCAGTGGAAAGTTCGTGACAGTCATGCGAATACAAAAGACTGCGATTGACTGCAGGGGGAGCTGTTTAGAGCTTGGAATCGGTGGTTGATATTATCCTTATTGTCTCTTGCTTGCTTTTAATCACACATAATCCGTATTTTTAGTCCGTCTGACATTTTGTGCCGTAGCTTGTAGCAAAACCATAGAGAAGAGACAAACACGGACAGGGGAGGAGAGAGGGCGAGTGTCCTGTTCAAGGAGACTCCTTATAAACGAGACAATTTGTGCTGAAGAAGAATCTGAAATACATCAGGCAACAGGTTGACGGTTAAACGTGACGGAAAGGCATCGCTTTTTATAGGGGGTTCACACCCCAAGTCTATAGCTGCAGGAGCTTCTCTTGTGAAGTGGCAAGTTCATGATATTTTGGTCTCCAGAGCAAAATCTGAACCAGCAGTGCTGGTGTCCACATACCCAGGGAATAGGGTTTCCAGGCACAAAGGGGGGTGTTCTTCACGCACTGCCGGGCCCCCACCAATCAAACGTGATCAGAAGGAACTCAAGTACTCCAAGGCAACATCATATACATATTTATACTGCTCCTGGTATGGGACAAACGGAAAGAGAGGCGGATAAGAACATGCGAACCTGCACTTTCTAACTATGAACCAGGATAAAGGTGTAATGGACAGAGCAGCGCACGTAGGAGAAACCACATCGCAAACCAAAGATAAAATAAAGCGCAGGTTCTAGTATACTGGTGCAGATAGTAGCTGAAGTGGGGATCACTGGGTAATTTAAAGGACACTTACCAGTGTTTCCACCATGTTGGCTTTGTTATTTCTTAGGGTTTTCACAGTATGGAAAACATCAATGATATTTTGCTGCTGGATCATTTCGCACACACTGCAGATGGCACAGAATGTTCCGCTACGACCGCCGCCGTTTCTGGAGGAAATAGGAGAAAAATACTTCCAATTTGATGGAATTCTAAGATTCGGTCATTGTAGGATTTCAGTTTTCCGTTACCATAAAATACATTTGTCTTATTCATTGTCATTCAGCACACTATAAGATGTATTAATGTAATTAAATATTTAATTATTATCCCCATTCTGACAGAGGAAGCTGGCTCCTCCCTCCACAAAGTCAATCAAGGCTGTGACAGCTGACATCACACTACTCTTTCCTTCCTCCACTGCACATGCTCAAGCTACTAAAAGCTCATTGAGCAGGATGAGACAACCTCTGCCAGAAAGAAAGAGAAAAAGGCAAAACCCATCATTAATATCTGGTTAGAAATGCATGAAATAAAATGCTAAAATAGTAGTTGGGGCTAGGGGAAAATAAATGACAAGTAGCCAGTCTTATTTTAAGTGTGAACATGGCCTTTAAGCCATTTAAGGTGCATGTGTATTGTCTACTATTACTTGGCTATTTATGAGATTGCCATTTGGCTTGTGGGATGGAAGCAGTCAACTTGCCAACTTTTCAGTGTGAATTCTTCTAGTAAGGTTTAGCGCATTATTTATCAGTTTAGGGTGTGTAATTAACTGTGTAACAATAAATCTACATATTAAAGGCAGTGAAAGTAATTAAACATACAGACAGTGGACGACCGTTCTTCCTTCCCTCCCATCGTATTTCTCTTGCCACTTTTCTACACGTTGGACCACCTTTAGTATGGAGCGTTTGGAAGGTGGCGTGTCTCTGTATGCCGGCCAGCCAATATACTGTAGGTGCTGCACAATACGGTATCCATCTTGTGGCTGAAACACATAAAGCCAATTGTTTCAGCTAAAGATGGAAGAAATAAAATGCTGGGCCTTTTCCATTTTACCATAACATTGCAAGACTTCCATCTTACCCTCGCCATGTTACAGATCCGGAATATTCGGCTGATGACGTCCTCGTCAATGTCTGCAGAGACAAACTCTACTTGTATAGGACCATAACAGCAGGATGTCTTCTCTGGCCAGTACTGGAGACAGAGCTAAGGGCAGGATTACACCAATCAGATGGACAAGGTTTATTTAATATAATCAAACACTGCTTATATTTATAATGCAATGATTGGTGGTTGGGCAAAACAGTGACCTCAGCTGGTACACGTGGCAGTAACATGGTGTCTATTTACGTGGAATTAGTGGGAACGGAATTATGAGTAAAAAGGACCATTTGCAAGAGGAGCTTGTGGGTAGAGGAGGATAATGTTGGCCAATCACGCCAGAAAATGGGGAATGGCCAGAATAAGAGTCTAATGTGGACCATACATTATTCTGATATTGGGTGGACTCAACCTTAGTTTGTTATATCGATGTAATATTGAGAAATCCATTCAACTTACCTGCTGATGTTCCTGCAACTGTCCAGGACAATCCATTTTGCAATCACGTCGATTGCAAGATGATTGGTCCACTTGGTTGCCAGAACATTTGCAGGTAAGAGGGCTAGAGGACGGCTGCATAATAAAGACAGGGTGACTTTCTAGAAAGCTGTTGGAGCAGGAGAATCCCCATGACCAGGGGATGAAACGTAAACAGATTCTGCAGATGAAAGGAATGATAAACGTCATTGGCCAATGAGGAAGCTCTTGTTCAGTGTTGCCCCAGGAAACGTACCTGCGTGGAGTCAATCTCATTAAGCATCACAATGGAGGAGCAGTTGTAGTCAAACACCAACCTCCAGAAATCTGGCGCAGTGTTGGGTAATGGATGCTGGGTCACCAGGAATGCGGCAGGTCTCTTATGGCTCTAGGACAACAAACACAGACACGGCCATCAAACTCAAACTATGACAGCTCGGAAAGGACGTATCTTGGGACAGAAAGGGCCTGTGGTTCATGCAGGTTGTTCACTTTCACTGCAGCCTGACATTGGCTCATGTCTGTGTCATTATATCATCCAGTAGTCACGGAGACGGCCTGACAAAAGGACCATAAATAACGCGTAGAGCACAGACAGGCTGGGTGCCAAATGCGGCATCAGTTCACATAATTTGTCAGCCTTGTGTGTGAGATGAGATAATCTGTAGAAATATTCCCTGTGCAGTCAGGAGCTGTCAGATCTCTAACACAAGTGGAGAGATCAGGGCCACCCCCGGGAGTGTGACAAGCAGGACACGGCTTTCTGTCACAGATACACGCGCATTGTACGGTAGACAGTGACGCTCACAGCTCTGTGTTCTATGACAGCAAAAAGCATTTGGTGGATGTAGATCCACCAGAGGAAAAACATCTCTCATAACAAGCTTCTCACTCTGGCTCTTTATCTATCGGAATTTATTTATCTAATCGTTATTTATTCATCTGATAGATCTGACTTCCCGTCTCTCTCTCTTTATCAGTTCATCCATCATAAATAAACAACTAATCTCCCTGTCAGCTCATCGTGCAAAGAGCTAAATACGGTGCGAGGAAATGGTAATAAACATGCAGATACACCGCAGTAAGAGGAAGCAGTCGCCAAAAACCTTCCAATCGAAAGCCTCGTACACACGTGCAATGTGTCCGAACGTTCATTTCGCCCGATAATCAGCCGGTGTATGGGAACTTTATCAGCCGAAACGGGCGTACGGTCAGGGATCGTTGCCCGACCGGATCTCCTAACGACCAGCCATTTTAGCCGATAAGGTGCCCATACACGGGCCGATTATTGGCCGAAATGGTCGGACACATCGTGCGTTGCGGGTCAGGATCCCCAACGCACGTGTGTACGAACCTTAAGGCTGGGTACACACAAGCAGATATTTCTTTAAAAAATCTGGATCAGCTTTGTTGTCGACAGCGACCGATGTCTGTCGCCCGGGAACGGACTATCAGACAGGTCAGTACATCATGGAGACTGTGCGATCAGTCGTGGCGACGTTTGCCGTGACAGAGAGGGATTTGTCTCAGCTGACCAGTCGGGGTGCTTTAGGCTTTGCCCACACAGGGCAATATTTCAGTCGCAGTGATTGAACAGGCTGAAATATATCTGATTTTTGGCAAAACATGGTTGATATGCAGTGGGAATTTTTGCCATACCATGCAATCAGTCCCGCCAAGATATCAACAGCACCAAATGAATTTACATTAGACTACTGGTCAGGATAATCATTGGTAGTCTACCTGATTGGCTGGTGTGGACACAGAATAAATCTTTAGCTTTGTCTATTTTTTGCCCCCTGATCCTGATACTTTTCTGCAGTGAATGATTATTGGTTTGTTTAAGGCTGGGTACACACCATAAGATATCGACATGTAGTTCTCGGTCAGACGGAAATATCTTATGGTGCGGGGCGGACGAACGGGCCTGTTGGTAAATCACGGCCAATCGTGCAGGTCCCTATGGGAACCACTTTTGCCATGACTGACTGTCATTAGTCCTGGCCGAGCGTTTGCTGTGTGTACCCAGCCAAAATCTCCCTATTTGTTAATTTGGCAAATAAGATTCTCTCTGTAAGTTGATTGGCTATACATGACTCACTTATTTTTAGACGTGTAGGAAACGGTACAATTACAATTTTAACACATGGCACATGTATGGTCAAATATTGCACAGAATTTAAAGGCAGCTTTTGCTCCTGGCTGGAGTATACATACATCCATAAGTGTGGCATTGATATAGTTGCTGGTCTCTCCATCTAGTGAGATAAGGAAGGGCAGGCAGCGATCCAGGGGTAGGACGTCCAACGCTCGATTCTTATCATGATTTCGAGGTAAGAGGCCAATACTACAATCCTCTGGTCTGGCTCGCGGAGTCACAATGTTTAGGGTCTGATGGGGGGAAAAAACCTCGGTGTGTTTATCAGAAAATATGTACATACAGGGATTGAGATATACAAATAGAGTCGCTTTAATGTAGCGTAATGCCCATAGGGACTTGTGGAATCCTGAATTACTAACCCTAATTATTCCAGTGCTACTGCTTTCATTTTGTTTGTATACGAGGGCAATTGTCTTTAAATGGCAAGATCTTTAAATGTGGCTGGTGTTTCCCCACGGAGTAGGGGAACCGGCATCACCCAGCACCGTGATTTCAGTTCAGTATCTAATGTACCAAAATCTGTTTACATGGGCACAATCTGTTATGTACCTGGAATTCATCTTTGATTTGGCTGCAGTTTGTCTGGGGGTCCATGCGGCTGATGTTGTAATAGACCGACCGAAATTCACACACGGGAATGGCAGTGTTACCGCAAAGACATGCTTCCAAGATGGCGTCATGTACAAAAACATACTGTTCCTATGAGTGGCAGGAAAGAAAATATACAGTTTATTGTATATCCCTGGGTACCAACATGGTTATGTAGTAAGAAACCGAGCCAGTAATCAACGGCCACCAATCATGTGCTTCTGTTCATGACAATAACTGAAAAGCCAATCGGCAAGAAGGTGACATTGATTTCTCCCACCCTTACCTCGGTCTGTACCATGTTGACCCTCTGTGCTCTCAGTTCTCTCACGCAGTTGAAAATATCGACAACACCCTCATTTTCTGCCATATCCAGCATGATATCAATAGCTATGAAACAGCCGGTCCTGCCAGCTCCAGCACTGTGGGATACAATCACATGGAATAGGATTTTGGGCTGGATGTGAAGTTTATGCAACAAAAGGCACACTGAATGGGAAAATGAATGCAAATCTGAATATACGTGTATGGGAATGTGGGTCTTGGCCTACCCTGTTCCATCACACATTGAGAAAGATGGACAGATATAGGGGGTAACCATAGTGCATGACCTACAGAACTGTGTTACGGGCCTTACGAGATGCTAGAACATGGACCATTGGGATATCAATAGGGAATGTTACGTACCTGCAATGGACAGTGATGGGTCCAGCATCTGGTGGGTTGAGGAACTTGACCTGCCTGACAAAACCCAGGAGCCCAGTGGCATAACAAGGTACTCCATGGTCCGGCCAGCTGGTGAAGTGGAACTGGCGAATTTCTCGGATATCATGGGAACCTTTCTGGGGGACAGAGATCACAGTGTGATGCCTTTCGAAACATGGTGATCCAACAAGTTTGAGCCGATATGATGATGCCCTTACCTTCTGCACAGTGAATGTTCTTATGATGTATTCGGCTAGAGGTTCTGTCTCTATAAGGGACACCTTTATGTCCCCATAGACTTCAGTGTCATCAGGCCAATATCGAACACATTTCACCTGCCAAAAGTAGAGATTTGTTTTAAGGTTACCTTTTAAAGGGACACTAAGCCAATAATGTACTTTGCTTCCAAACAATGATCAATTATTCGGCTACATCCTTGTCATCTTGGCCAAGCCTTAAGTCATTTTATTTACGTAAGCTATTCACGCAACCCTGGATGATCTTGTGACACGGCGCAATTATATATATAAAGGAAAGTAAAAACCTTGAATGTTGCTTTAAAGGCTGCATAAACTCTATTAGGGCTAGGCCACACTAGCGCGTTTGTGCATGCGTTTCGCCCTCGCGCACACGATTTTCGCTAAAATGTAAATAGCGGGAACGCAAAAATTCCCGCGATTTCCGATGCGCGTGCGATTGCGCGTCCGTTCGCGTTTTGGTAACGCATGCGTTCACCATTTTTGGTGCGTTAACGCAGCGTTTCCATAACACGAAATGGCAAAAACGCATGCGCAAAACGCGAACGCAAAGGCGAACGCACAAGAAAGGCGCACACAATCGCGTGCGATAACGCTCGCGATTTTGTGTGCGATTCCTGTGCGTTGTAATGTGGCCTCAGCCTTAAGTCTTGGAATCGGCGCTGATTAGGGCTGCTCACAGCTGAATCCAATCAAGAGAAAGGTGTTTAGGGCGAGGCCACAATACATAGTAACGGACCGGAAACGCGAATGGAACGTGATCGTGTTCTCTCCGATTAGTAGATCGCTGTGCAGTGCAGGGGAGCGCACCGAGTGTGGCCAGATCGATTGGTCAACACTAGCGTGCAATCGGATCACCCGTTAAAAGGCGGCAGTATGGCCTAGCCGTCTGTGGATCGCACCTGCAACCCAAACGGTTCAACGGCTTCGTTCCCACAATGGGCAGCGTGTTGTTTTGGTTCGTTTTCCGTATATCTTTTCAATTCAAATGATTCTGTTTCCGGACAGGAATACGCGGAGCAGTACGGACCGGGTCAATTCGATCCATTAAAAAAATCTTACCGCAACGCACATTTCTATGCGGAAACTGACCAAAACAGTGTAACGTAAAGGAGCCCTTAGCTAGGTAATAGCACAATTCTCCCCACCTCTGTATCTCTGTAGAAGAAGAAATAGAATGAGCAGTAATTTGACTCTTTCTGGCCATAATAATAATAATAATATCTGTAAAACGAGGAAAATCCCAGGAGCGTTATAACATACATTCATCATGGAACATTCATTTATACAAAAGCCATGGAAAATAAGCCATAGGATCATAGTGAGGTCATATTAATACTGATAAGAGTCTCTCACCCTTCCAACCTCCACCAGATTTGTCACCATTACTATACTGCCCGAGTTCTCCTGCCAAACCATCCTCCAGAAATCTTTTACTGTTTCCTGCATGGGTCCTGAAAATGGAAAGCAAAATGACATATGCAGTAACCAATCAGGTTTTAATAATGATAGCCAATCAGCTTCCACAGGGAAGCTTTTGGATTAAAACCAATTATTCTATGGATTTCTCATTACCTTGTGTGGCAATATAATATCTTTGGCGGTGGTAGCCCTAGAAGAAAATCAAAGAGTTAAAAGGGTGAAGGAAGTAAAAATATTGATACTATGATATTGAATTCCACACTAATTCACCACCCTATTCACTTACATCAACATAGTTGGCATTAATATAATCTGAGTGGGGGTCATCCTCTATCTGCTGTAGTCTGACACGGGAATGATCATCTGCAGAGACACAAATCAGCCAGGATTTACCGCCATGTCCAACCAATCTGATTTGGACAGAATATTATCTGACATTGGCCGGTTGTGGTCACTAAAGTACCGTCAATATTTCGGCCCAATCAACCTGATCCCGGGTACCTAGCCTTACAAGATACGATGATCGTGTGTACCCAGCCTTAGAGATGCAAAGTCTTAAAAACTTTTATCTTTGTATTGCTTGTATTTAGCAGAATGAAATGGAGTATTGCTCATCTGGTTCTTAGCTCTACAAATCTTCCAGAAGAAGCAGAACCTGACATCACTGCAGTTTCCTATCAAATTCTCTACCCACAGTTTTCATTTATGTATCCAGTCTCACTTCTGTTTCAGGTTCTCTGTTCTTCCCCACACATCTCTGGCAGAAATAAATTGTTAATGTAAAACAATACTGTTTATTCAGCTTTAACATTTGCACACACTGTAGAAGTAGTGTTCGGTTTCACACTGTATAAAGAATGTTCAGCATTTAATAGCTTTAATGTTACCAACCCTCCTTAGAAGAATTCTGGAGAGGAGCAATACAAGGGATGGAATAGAATGTGGAAGGATTGGAAAGTATTGGTGATGTTCAAGAGCTCAACATGGATGTAGCAGAAGGAAAGGGCATCTACGTGAACCCTATACCTAAAATAAGGGAACAATTAGTGTCCATCCCCGATGTCTCCAGCTCTTGTGGAATGAATTGCCCAGCTGGGGGTCCAGGTTGGACATGGCTGATTTTATAAATTGTATTTTCTCCAGGTGAGGGAAACTGTTTCTTGCAATCCTTGTGTCCAACTCCTCTCTAACCCATTGGCTCCAGAGCCTTACAGTATGGGTAACATTACTGCAGATTATTAATAACCGGTTGTGGTCTGTGCTGGGAAGTACTCACAGGAGATGATGTTTCCATATCTGTTTTTATTGCGATTTTCGTCCTCCTTGGCTGTATCCCATGATGCCGTCTGACCTTCAGGAAGAGCCTATCGAATGGAGAGATACAAATCCACCAATCAGAACCGAGTTATGGGATTGCAGTTGCTCTCTGCACAAGCAAGTAGTGCAATATTAATAACTGGAATGAACAATACACAAGTAAAATCTCATGTAATAGCAGGGGATATAAAAAATAAAAAAACCTGATGTGAATTTGCATCTGATTTTGCTTTTCTTATTCACTAGCGGGTGCTCCGGGTTGAAAAGAATCCAATAAAGCAGCCTGTGAATAAGGATGGATTTCATTTCTTTGTGCTGGTGGAAAAGACTTGGAAATGGGCAATTTCAAAGCAAATTAAAGTAAATGTTTATGCACCTGCGGAATCAAGGGTCTCAAATCAACTGCATTAAAGGGCAAGTTAAAGAAACCTATCGTGATGCAAAAAGAATATTCCAAATGAGCCTTTGTTTAAGATTTTATACAGGGCTTATGGAACAAGAGGTGCAAATGTCTGTCAGGGCTATAAACCAATCACATTTTAGCTGAAGTTAGACAACACCTGTCTATATCACCTCTGAATACATATAGTACCTTGGATGTATGTAATATACTGTACATTAGATCCATTCCATGATCAAACAGATACAATATTTATCTGATGTAAGACTAAAGGTTCGTACACATGTGCGACTGTCGGTGCCAACCCGTAGCGCACAATGTGTATGAACGTCCGTTTCAGACGATAATTGGCCCAGGTATGGGAACTTTATTGACCAAAACGGGAGCTCGTTGCTCAATGCGCCAGGCGGATCTCCGAACGAGCGGCCGTTTTGGCCAATAGAGTGCCCATACACGGGCGATTATTGCCTGTTTGCACACATCATGCGTCGCGGGTTGCACGTGTACGAACCTTTAGTACACAAAGGCCAACCCTGGTTCGATATTCCCTACACAAAGCAGGCTAGCGGATGGGAATTAAATCGGTAGTGCCCATATTTTTTTGTTACAAGCAAATAATCGGGCAGAATTTACCAGCACGTCTAATCCCTTTTATTGGATGATTTTGCCATAAAATAACATTTTGACGTGATCAATCACAACATTGCAACCATCAGTCAATCAAGACGAAATATCACCCAGTTTGTACGTAGCCTATAGCCACCCGCTTGCATGAAAGATGAAGAGAGTTTAAGGCAACCTGGCAGCACAGAGGTTAAACACATTTTCACATAAAACCTGCCCAAGCGCTGTGGCTAAATGCTGTGTCAGAACTGCCGACAGATCCTCTGCATGGAGATAGACAGGTAATGAGCGATTAATTGGGAACACAGCTTTGATAAGAGGTTTTTTTGCCTTTAAAGGATCCAGCATCCTAATAGCAGCTAATCTCCCAGCAGAGTCTCAGTGAGCAGTAACAAGTCATTTTCATCCAACTTCAAAGAGGCAGAGGGGAAAACAGTCAGTGCTATCAAACAGTGGGGGGATAGGGGTAGAAAGCCATGTTAGCTTGTGGTGTATAGACTTGTCACTGAAATCCTTAAATCTCAAAGCTTGAATTCTTTAGTTGCCAATGGTTTATTGTTGTTGCTTTATTGGAATATATTTATTTTCTCACCCATCACCCCAGCAGGGATAAGAGACGTAATACTTACCTGCCGAGTTCTTGCAATGCAGTAGTCACTTAGCCCGAGTTACTGCATCGCGGGAAGGAGGCAGGTAAGGAGCGCGGGGTAAAGGCACCTGAAATCACGGTCATTTTCACGCTAATTGTTTTTTGTTTTACATTGGGCAAATGTGCCATTAAGAGGAAACGGCGCAGACCCCACACTAACCCAATAGAACACTGCGAAGTGTGATGTTAACTCCATTTTATCCCCGAAACGCGGATATAACATCTCCCCGTATATCGTTAAGAAGGGTGCTAATTTTGCCCCAACCAATCAGCTGTTAGCTTTCAAATGGTAAATAAGATCTGATTGGTAGGGGAAAAATTAGCACCATTTTTAACGATAAGAACTTTTATTACATCCCCCCGAAGGAGCGTAATTAGATGATTGATTAGATCAGCTCAATCTATATAGGTCTTGGGCTCTGACTACATCAAAGATCTCAAAACCTTTAACCCTCGTACCAGCACAACTACTTTCTCCCTAGACATATTGTAAGCTCTACAGGGCAGGGGCCTCCTTTCCTCTTGTAGCAAGGCTCAAGCACTTATATCATTTTATATTCATATCATTTATATAAATATTATGTACTGAACTATTTATGTATGTGCCCCCCTTGTATGACTTTTGGTATTTTGATATTGTACAGTGCTGTGTACAATAGTGGCGCTATATAAATAAACCATACATACATATAAATGCAGCACAGCCGTTAAAGCCTTAATCAGTGTCAATTACCTGGATACATCTTTCAAATTTACCGGGGAAGATTCTCCTGAAAGTACCTGCACACAGGCCATAATTGCCATTGTTGGTGGGTCACAGATCCAATTACTACTACAGTTGGCTAAAATGACCAGATCACAATGGAATCCCACAAAGTGCACATACAAAGACAGATGCCACCATTTTGTTGCAGCAATACTAAACCCATTCAACTAAATGGAATCTATAATTTGAGCATCCAATCATAATGCTTGTTGGCCCACTCACCGTGCAATGTCAAAACCAAACTATTGGACCTTTCTTAAAATATCACAGGCCACCTAACACAATTCTTCTTGTGCCTATTTATTAACCACCTTCATGATGGAGGACTTGTAACATGGTGTCCGATGGCAATATGAACGGTCCTGCCCTGTATGGAGAAAATGAGCTTGGATATTTTACTTAAAGCTCCATGAATAATCAGAAAGCAGTGGTGTGAAATCACAGACTTGGAAGTGGTTCCCAATCAGATAAGGGGATATATACACTGCGTTACTTAGCATGGGAGATGGCTTCAAATAGCTCTAAAATTATGCAAATCACTTTATCCGTGAATAGCTGGAGGCCGCAGTTATTTCAAAGAGTTGCAAAAAGTATAAACCATCGCCGGCACGCGGGATACTACTGAGCTGACAAACATAATGTCGGTAATAAATACCGTGCCTTAGCAACGTAATAGGCCTGGCTTGCAACCAACATGGCGGCTTAGCAACCTGCAAGACTAGACCCACATGGTATCTTAGCAACAATCATAAATTAAACAACAAAGTAGAACACAAAACACACATTCAGCACGCTGAGACCAATTTAGCAGAAATACAACTAAGAAACTGGTACAGGAAAAACCCCTGTGTATTTACAAGAAAAGGCTATAGAGTCTATGTAAGTAAAACAGCCAGGTAGAAGTGAATTGTGATCCACCTAGCAGAGTTACAATGCCAGCAGCCTAGATGTATCATGGAAGCATCAAATGCACTGTAGCTTGCAAACATAATGTTGATTCAGATTCATTTATACATTTCACAAATTAAAGGGGAACTAGAGCTTGAATTCTATTTGTCATTCATTTTCCTTTCTCTGTCGGAATCACTGCACCCGTTTACCATACTATATCCAGTCTGCAGTGACGAGATTTTCTGGGCTGTAAATAAGGTCACATGCAATTTATTCCCTGTATATCTCCGTCAATCAATCAATCTTGCAGTACAAGAGCATGAAATTGTCTTTAAAATGGTTATTTTCCAGCAATTTTACTGTGTCATACATTTTACAATGGTCTCAGCTACATTATGTTCCAGTCTTGTCAGTAATATAACAAGCCCTTTCATATAGGGCTACAACATCACTGTCAGAAGCAATATCCATATTTAATAATATTCACAAAGTGTCGACTTAGTGGATCCAATGTTCATGCAATACTGAGACTGACTCCTGGCAGTCACACGTTAAACTCAGACAGAGGTCTTGGGTCTACAGTGGATTTGTGTAAAGCTACACTCTGTACCTATCAATAAGATTCTGTCATGTGTCAAAGATGATATAAAGTATAGGGAGAATGTTTTGCTACACACCCTAACGATTATGCCCGACTCCCTATACTACAGTACAGGGAGCAGACCGTAAATTTTAGGTCCACAACAATCGGTTCTGATGCATCTGAAACACACACATTAGTGAAAAAGGGAACGGATAGGATTGGCTATGGTTAATGTGTGTACCCATCTTTAGAAACTCCCCTGAATGGTCTTGTAACTGAAGGCCCCGAGCAATGCAGAAAGTCTGTGGACAATAGAAAAAAAATTGCAGTTGGGGAGGTCAAAGCTTCGTACCATTTCTCCCTCGATCGGAGCACGTTTTACTCATCCAACAGCCAATCAGTAGAAATGACTGTTAGGAACAAGAGAATGGTGTATCCTGGGTAAAAAGACTGTTGCATATTACAGAACCTTACACTACAACGCACCAAATCATGCACACAATCGTGAGCGTTATCGTACACTATTACGTGTGATTTCTGTGCATTGTTGCGCGTTTGCCTTTTTGTAATTTAACATTCTAAAAACGCATGTGTTTACGTAAATAAATGGTGTACACAAACGCATCGGAAATCACGGGAATTTTCACTTTCCCGCAATTTCCATTGTAACCAAAATCACGTGTGCAAATTAGCTAAAAACGCGTTAGTGTAGACTAGCCCTAAATGGCACCTCACTATTGACCACAGCAGAGCAAAGGGTATGGAATAAATGTAGAATACAGATAAATCATTTCCACTGAACTTCCCCTTTAAGCTCACACTTAGTATTTGTTGACATCTCGATAACTCCATAATGCAATTTTTAAAATGAAAAAACAGAAACAAATCTCTCCCCATATTGGCCACACGGATTCTGTCACACGTTTAAGGCCATCTATAAAGATGTCTGCACGCGAAGTGATCGCCAAAAACACGGTGTAAGCAATCACGGATTTCTAAGCCTGGTTTCCTTGACAACAAATGTAATTCGGGCAGCAAATAAACGCTGCAGAAGCCTCTGAATCAGCACTGATTGTAAGCAAAGAAATGCAAGGTTTGTGCCGAAATTTCCCCCTCCATTAATTCCCTCAATATCTACGAATAGAAGCGCCGGTGAGAGGACTAACTGATACATATTTATAAAGTTATTCTGTAATTCTGTAGAGAGAGCGCGGAAAGAAAGGAGAAAGCTAAAATTACAAAGAGAGGGAGAATGCAAATGGAACAGTGAAAATCGGGAAAGATGAAGTGCCTTGGAAAGTACATGGAAACAGGGTAACTAGAGAGAGAAAAGAGGCGAAGGGGGAGATAAATAGAGAGAAATAGAATGTGAACGAGTCTTAAATAAAGATAAGGGGGGAACCAGGGAAAAAAGACAAAGTTTCTAAAGGATAAATGAAGACTGTAATAGTAAGAGAATTTGTGTAAGGACTGTAGCCGGGTTATAGAGATAAGGATAGATGGGGGGGGGGGGGGGGGTTTGGAGAAATAATTAAAGGATGCAAGAAGCACAGAGATGATTGGTAGAGAACCATCGGCAAAGGTATATCCATAATGAACCAATCGGTTTCAAGAGAATCAAACCGAATTTAGGGTTAAAAAAATAGAGAAAAATCTACAACCCCAAACCCTTTTCCAGTTATAATTAATCCGTGTGGTGGTTTATTTAAATGGCATGTATATAGAAAATATTACTTTGCCTCATCTTAATCTAGAAATTAATACATGTAAGTAGCACCTACTCTGAGGTGTTTTGCTCAGGTTCAGTATCCCCCTTTCAACGGATGCCTCCTTTCCTCTGACCTGACTTTTTTTAAACTGAGCATGCTCAGTAACCACTCTCCTCAGGCACTGAGTGAGGGGATTCCCCATCAAGCTACAGATAGAGCAAAATTCAGTACTTGTATACAAGAAGAGTTTATTATAATAAGGCACTTGACCCAAAAAATGGTTCAGTGATAGTTGGAACAGTTTTACCACTGTATATACTCTTTAATGTATGTACAAGGTTATTACTCTACCCAATTATAGATATTGCTACTGTCTGAAATGTAATGGTACAGATATGGCTACTGGTACATAGACCATTCACTCACCAAATATCAAATTACCGGAAGTGTCTGCGACTCGTTAACGTGTCACTGTGCAGTAAACCCCAGGGTAACGCATCTTTCTACATCAACAGCAATTCCCCAGCACAGGGAATTGTGTGTTAACTTGTCATGGGTTTGATGGTTGTGTGTGTGAACAACGGGGAAAATCTATGGTAGTAGCAATGGACGTACCACCATGCACCATTATCTTCAGCAGATAATTGATGAGTCTATTGATTAGGACAATTGATCAAATCAACAAAAAATATTGATCTGTGTATGGCCAGCTGAAAGGGGACGTTTAGTGGAAATTATTATTTTTTAAACAAATTCTCCTTTATTTTCTCGAAAGCATATGTATTATGTTCTGACCTATACTCCCCTCCTCCCACACATGCATAGTACCAATTACTGGTCCTCACTCCAACTACTTTGATTCATTGGCGATGAGGCTGGTGAAAAGATGCGTTTCCTATTGGCTACATCACAGACCTGGAAGAGGGACCAGAGCAGCAAAGGAAAGTTTAGGTAAGTAGAGCTGCTAAACTAGGCAGTTAGAAAGTTGTTGATTGCTCTTGATCTGTATGGATTGCTAGTACGGAGTAATGTTATTAGCACCGGTACCATTTTCTAAATGACACTTATTAGATTTACCAGTAAATCTATCTATGTATACTTGGTGCAGGAAAGAAACAAGTGCATCAGCCACAAAGAGACAAACTACAGTCTGGATCCTGCACCTGCCTGGCTCAGCAGAGTGGCAGTTAAACTCTCAGCACTCGGCCTGCTCCTGTGTTTATGTTTAATAGCTTTGTCCTGGGGGCATCTGACAAATGCTCTTGATGGTCCTAATGGATAGTAGATTGGCTGTTATCGAGCGGATTGGGTACAGTCACAGCCCCGAGCTGTACTACTGGGTTAATGACAGCCCATGGCTTACATTATAATGCTTCTGGTTAGAGGAGATTAACACTATAACTGAGAGAGGCGTCAAGGCTGCTGCTTCATAGAAAGCTGATGCGGTCCAGGGAAATGGAATCCTAGGAACAGCATCGGAATATTGGGGAGCTCGATAAGGTCTGCAGTCAGGGAATTGTGTAACCATGTACAGGTCGTTAAAAACGACTCCAGTTCTCAGAGGGCAACAGAGCTTTAAACCTTGACTAATGAGTTGTCAATACATAATCATGTAACGTTCCGACAAAAATATCATCTTGGCCAATAAAGTTATCGCCGTTAAATTACTTTCATGTTACCCTGTAAAGTATTTAAGATGATACAATTAACACAAGATTACTGATCCATGATCAGGCCTGAGCGCTGATTATTAGAATGAACAGAGCTGAAGGTAAAGATACCATTTATTTGGAAATACAGTTATTAAAGGATAACTATAGTCTAAAAAATAACTTATTAAAAATGGAAAGTACCGGGGGCAGGGAGGTTGGATTGATTATTCCTACCTCCCAATATTGTTTTGTTTATGAGATACAACACGTACAGTTTTCACTTGCCAGGTTAGTCCTGGATAGAGATGTCCGAACTTCACAAAATCCGGTCCGCAAAATCCGCGAGCGGACCCATTAAAATGAAAAATACCCTTGAAATTACGACTTTTTTCGTATTTTCTAAAATTTTCGAAATTACGGGTTTTCGCGTAATTTCGAAAATACGAGTAATCCTCGTGATTTTGAAAATTTTCGAAAATACGTAGTTATGAAAATAAGAGAAATCCTTGAATTTTCGAAATTACGTGTTTTCTCGTATTTTCGAAAATTTTCGAAAATATGAAAAATCCGCGAATCGGAAGTTCGGAAGGCGGAAAATCCGGAAAAATCCGCCGTTCGCGAACGGTATAAATCCGCGGCAGATCCGGGTTCGGATCCGCGAACCGGCCATCCCTAGTCCTGGAATATTCCTGTATTAGAGATAGGGCTGAAGCCAGAAGGAAGACTGGCAGAATCAGTTTTCTTTAGGCTGGTGCTCCTTACAGAAACAATATTGGGAGGTAGGAATTACCAGTCCTGTATCCCTGCCCCAAGTATTTTTCATTTTAACAGTTTTTTAAAAAAAAAATACACACGACAGTTGTCCTTTAACCATTAAAGAAGGAGGATGAACCAAGTTTATTGACTATGGTTATGACTGAGAGCCGAGCGATATCCAGACATCATGCTAGAAAACACAACGAGTAAAATAATGGAAAAGAGAGTGCTGACCTCGTATTCTTCCTTAAAGCCATAGCCCTGTCCCCTCTTCATCTGGGTGATATGTTGCAAGAGGTCAGCCACTCTAATAGCTGGTTGCATTTGCCCGCGGGGATACGCCATCTCCAGAGGTTCGCAAGTGCGGTAGGGGTGGGTCTGGATTGTCAGGGTTGGTTGGTTTATCTCCACATGGCTGTTATCTGAAATAAAGACAAACTGCGTGAGAACAAATATCTGGAAAAGGAGAGATGTGGGAAATGTAGGGGACAGGCTACGTACTCCCTGATATTATGGACACATGTCTAACAGGATTGATAGAGATGAAAACTTGGAAACTTTAAGATTTCATGACAGAATATCAGCGGTTTTAAAGTTATAAATTTCTGAATTTTATAAAAAAAAATTTACCCAAAGAAATAGCGATTGGCAAATCTTAATTTCTGATCAATAATCTACACTGACCTATCAGATGTTTGATTTCATAAATATAACCGCACTTAGCCAATAAAAACCAACTGCTGATTGGCTGCTATGATCAAATGCACCACAGTAATTGGCCAATAAATAATCTACAAAGGAACAACAATTGTGATGTGAATTCATTCAGTCTTAATAACAAACAATGAGACACACAGTTGGGTATGAAGAGGCCAATGTGTCTATTATGAAACAACCATGGGGGAGGTGGATGTACAATTAGCCCTGAGTAAAACATCCCAATGTCCTTTACTAAACAGTGACACTCTGTCTTCATGGAATGATTTTGTTACCTAGAAGTTTTGTGGATGGTACGGTGTCAGAGGAGACTGGCAGGAAAAAGCAGCAGGATGAGGTCCATGGAGAATGTGGAGGAAGGAGGGAGAAAGCAAAGAGTCAGAACCAAGTTAGACTCAAAGCAGACCCTTTCATCTTGGGCATTCCGTACTCACAGGAAGTTACATGTCTACACTGTGGGCTCCAACATGTTCTCACCGCACATTGCACAGAAGGTAGGAACATTTATGAGGCCTTACCTGAGTAACACGAGTTGAGAAGGGATTTTCCTTGCATGTTTTTGCTTTGAACAGAGAAGGAACATGGTGAAGAAGAACCTGGAACATCAGAAAGAAATCTGATTGCCAATGACCATTTGTAATTTCAAGCACCGAAATGTTGAGATTTACCACCACAAATAGAAGGCTTAGTAATGTGCCTGAAGATAGAATGGTGGACGAATGTCAACTTCCCTGTTTCATGGGAAATTCGTAATAATTCCTAAACTAACCCAACGAGTGCTTGATAGGCATCAACTATCAGTTAGTAGTACAACACATATATAAAAGGTGTTGGTTGTCTACAAAATCAGGATAAAAAACAGACTCACAGAATTTCAGATTGTTACCAGGGCGTATTATAAATTTATGTAATGTTGGTGCCGGTTGGGTGCCATTAATGATCGAATATTTTACAATTGAATCATGTTAGATCAATCTGCTGAATATTATGAAGTGGTTGAGAAACATCATTGGGATCTGAGCAATATCTGTAGGATTCCGATACTTACTGAATCCATTCACGTCCTGGCAGCTGGAGAAGGTATCCTCATTGCGGGTGGAGCTGAGTTTGCTGGAGCTTTTATCCGAAGCGACTAAGCCCATTTCCCTCTGGGATCCACTCTGGGTCTCTTTCTGTTTCTTGGCCAGTTTTCTACAGAAAAAGAAAACAAATGTTTATTGTTTTTTTTAGAGGGAACCTACATCTTCTCATAAAAAGACAACATGGCGTAACCAGCTGAGAATTCCAGCTGTCTAAAGAATAATGTTATAAGGAGCCATTAACTTCTATCTAGGAAACCCTGAAACCTCAGATGCTTCTTTACATCCACTGCCGGCATTAGGTAGACGCTGTACATTGCAGTCTAACTGTTTGGAACGGCAGCATTAGAAAGCAGGACATCTAACTTTAAACCCATGGTGGCATCTTTGAAACGTTTACATTGCCCATCATAATCCATCACCGAGAGACGAGAATAACAGGCTAATCAATGGTCCTACATCACAGCAGTAAATGGAAGCAGTAATAGAATGAGTATCACTAAGGTTGCCTACGATCGCAATGCCATCATTAATCATAGCATGACAGCCCTGCTCCTATAGCGGGCTCCTTTAGTAATTAGCAGCTTTTACAGGTAACACAGAGATACTAATCAGTGGTTCATCAACATCAATATGGGCTCAAGTGGCTCTTGTACATCTTCAGCATTAATGACAAGAAAGCTAATGTGTGAGGGTGAACCCAACTCATTGATTAGAACAGGGGTGGGGGGCCCCTATACGATTGTTTAGCTAGGCAGTCAATGCAATCTCGTTTTGGTTTTTGGGTGATCAAAGCCTCTGCTGTTTTGTTTCAGACAGTATTGGCCCAACCACATCAGGAAAAACGTGGAAGTCCCTGGTTTAACATATTTAAAGAAAGATCCGACCCTCTCCATTTATTGGACAGTTTTAATAGTTCACCCATGAGACACTGGCTGTGTGTGTGTGTGTGACCGCGCGGATGTCAGGAATTACCACCTCTTGGAACTTTTCAATTTGTCATTTTTAGTTTATCGGGCATTTAAAATGAATATGTTACCCAAGGGGCAGCAAAACAGATAGACAGACTGGTTAAAAATAAATTAGAGAATGAAAGGGACTCAAAATAAAAGTAGAAAAAGCAAGATGTCCGCATAAATTCCACTATTATCAAATTAACGCCATTCTTTTAATGCTTCACTTTAACCAATATGGCTTCACATAACCCTCCCTATAACCCCTCCTACTGCTCCATATAACCCCCCATAACTCCTCCTACTGCTCCATATAACCCTCCCTATAACTCCTCCTATTGTTCCATATAACCCTCCCTATAACTCCTCCTATTGTTCCATATAACCATCCCTATAACTCCCATTGTTCCATAAAACCCTCCCTATAGCTCCTCCTATTGTTCCATATAACCCTCCCTATAACTCCTGCTATTGTTCCATATAACCCTCCCTATAACTCCTCCTATTGTTCCATATAACCCTCCCTATACCTCCTCCTATTGTTCCATATAACCCTCCCTATAACTCCTCCTATTGTTCCATATAACCCTCCCTATAACTCCTCCTATTGTCCCATATAACCCTCCCTATAACTCCTCCTATTGTCCCATATAACCTTCCCTATAACTCCTCCTATTGTTCCCTATAACCCTCCCTATCTCCTCCTATTGTTTCATAAACCCTCCCTATAACTCCTCCTATTGCTCCATATAACCCTCAACCTACCCTCCCTAAACTCCTCCTATTGCTCCATATAACCCTCCCTATAACTCCTCCTATTGCTCCATATAACCCCCCTATAACTCCTCCTATTGCTCCATATAACCCTCCCTATAACTCCTCCTATTGCTCCATATAACCCTCCCTATAACTCCTCCCTATTGTCCATATAACCCTCCCTATAACTACTCTCCTATTGTTCCATATACCCGCCCTATAACTCCTCCTATTGTCCCATATAACCCTCCCTATAACTCCTCCTATTGCTCCATATAACCCTCCCTATAACTCCTCCTATTGTTCCATATAACCCTCCCTATAAATCCTCCTATTTTTCCATATAACCCTCCCTTATAAATCCTGATATATATATATACATACACATACCTATTTTCATAATTCCTATTATTGCTTAATAGAACTCTCCCTGTAACTTTTCATGATGATCTACTTAGTGCATCCTATAACTCCTGTTACTGTACCGTGTAATTTATACCTCCATACAAACTAAATTGTAATAAAGAATATTAAACCATATAGGCAGGAACAAATAACACCCCAGATGCTGGATTTCCTGTCAGCATGCATGCTATTTGCACTATTGAATGAAATACATCCCTTAGCTCAATCACCATTATCACAGTCTAATTTTGTAGAAAAGGCAGTGATCCTGCATGCGTGATCATTGGTTTATCTCCGGGTTATTTCCTGCCTATACACTTTAATTCTCCTTTAGCTAATAATAGACTTAGAGGAAACAAATAGAAACAAAAAGATAGAATGTTTAGTGTCCGTGAATGGATAGACAAATGGGCTCCCTGGCATGTTTCTCTGTGCTAATGTAAGGGGAGGGAGGCCTCCCACAGGTACTTACAGATAGTATGAATAGGAGTACACATTTCTTCTAGAGGATGGAGTGCAGTCACATGAGGGATCGAAAACGAGAAATAAAAAGAAAAAAAGGAATAATTAGATGTGTGAATGTGACCTCTGATAGGGTGACAGAATAATCATGGGAATTCTATGCCTCTGCTCCTCTCTAACATATACAAGTAACCAAGGTTTGTCTATCTCCTACCTCTTATCTGTCACTCGCTCATACGAATAAATGGTTTGCTAGTTTCCTACCATCCAGGACTAACCCTTTAGGACAAGCACAGTCCCTAGGACATATGATGGAATATGTACACAGAACCAAGATATCAGACTATCTCCGTCCCCTACAGTCTGACTCTATAGGATCCCTTTCTCTGTTTTGCATACTTCATATCATGGTGAGGTTATTCCCCTTAGAGTTAGGGAGCGTGGGTTAAAATAAGCTCGGGTTAAGACCCTGCAGATTGCACATGCCAAGCAGATGCTTAATTCGCGCAATGCACAGCTCTTGTGTGGATACCGGGGAAATGGAATTACAGCACAAAGCTATAACATTACTGCCTGAAGGAAGAGATGGTAAAATGCAGAGCTGGAGGGAGGGGGGGGAACAGGAATGAACACAGGTAAGGAGGGGCCAGTGCAAAAATTAGGTTAACGTAGTAGGAAAAAAAATGGAAGAAAGGACCAGAGATGGGCTGCAGGGAGAAATATATATATATATACACCAAGACATGCATGGCTGGAGTTTATTTATTTATAATGTATACAAAGTACATCTAATATATATTATATACACACACAGATCATCCCTCACGCGGTTGGTATGCGCCAGGCAGTATATGAGTTTGGGAGATTAGGTTTGGATTCCACTTGCCCACGGAGCGGATAAGAGAGGTCACAGCTATTCTTTGTATATAGATTTTTTTGGAGAGTTCGTTCTTTTTTTCCTGCCACATTAATCCGGGGAAGAGACCATTTTGCCGCAGGTGTGTGTGAGAGAAGGAGATTGCAGCAGGTAATGTTATATTGGAGATTATTCAAACAGAGATGCGCAACTTCCACTGCACGAAGCAAACAAACCAGTCGGCTCGTTGCTGAAAAGGAAATCTTCCTGCTAAAATACATTTCCCTGACTTGTTACCCAAACATCATTAATGATGAATCACTTGCCTTTCTTTGTAGGCGATTTCACATATACCCGTTCTATACACTCATACTGTGTGATGGGGTGGGACTGGGCTTGTTTCCCTTTTTAGCAGCATAGAGTCCATTTGTCCACATTGTCTCCTGGCTGCAAGTGTTCTTGGGAGTTTTATGAATCGTTACCCCTATGACATGTTTATTTCCTGCATGGAACCAAATCTTTAACCCATACACCTGTGATAATTCTTATAGGACACATATATATGGAGCATGCTGTCAATCAATGTTGCTGCTGCTGTGGGCACAATCAATTTGTATGTAATAAATGGCCGGTCTCCTTTATTATTTTCTATTTAATAGATTTGTACAATTATACCTTATATTGACATGTGTACATCTGGTTGGGAATCCTGCTTTACTTATAGCGACCATGCATTACTCTACACCCCAAATGTGAACTTTCCATTTACAAATTCCCCCCTCCATAAGACTTGTAGAACCTGCAGTTGTGGCCATAGACTTGAGTGGCCTTTAAGAGTGGAAACCTTTCTAAAAAGCAGCAGGATACACAGGTGACCAGTTTAACAGCTATTAATCAAAATGCCCCAAGAAAACCCCAAGTGGCCGTTATGAAGTGCCATTGTTGGCCTTATCACATTCAAAGTTGTGGAGTCCTTTTAAGTTAGGTACACAGGACAGTGTACCAGCAAATTTGGGCTGATGTTGTATGTTTGCCAATCAAATGTTAACTTAGCACTGAGTTACTGTAGTTAGATGACATCTGATTGGTTGCGGAAGATAAATAGCATGGGTAAACTTTTGCACCTTTACTGGCCAATGTAGAGGCGGCAGAGAATCTCCAATCCTTTAAATTCCTATTTAAACAATGTATTTGTTTGTCACTAGCTAGTAACATGTTCTGGTCATTTAAGCTGGGTACAGGTGGGCCAACCCTAGCCCAATATTTCCATCAGATTAGTGAAAATGAAAAACAGTAGTCTATTAAAAGAGAATTAAAGTGGTACCGCAGATATTTCCGTCCAACCAATCACATGGCCTATAAAATACAGTGTGATCTACAATGAGCTGATCACACCACAATTGGACTAGGTCCATAGACATGTCCCCTCACTCTCTCTAACCTTCTCTTGATCGTCATCATGGCTCCAAGGAGGATAATAATGAACATCAGCATCCCAGCAATCACTCCAGCTGTCTGCACAGTACTGTCTGCTGGTTTCTCGGGTTCAACAGTGTTGCTGTTCTGTGTCGTTGCCCCTTTAAAAGAAGGCAAAGTAAGAAATGTCTTTTCATGCAAAAGACCACACAGTCTTGATTATACTGTACATACACATTCAAGGGATAGAATTACACAGCATGCCCTAATAAATATGGGGAAAATTAAAACGGGGGTTTGTACTAATCAATTTCCAGAATAGCTGATGCAATGGCATGATGCATAGTCACCTGTGACTGGTTGGCTTGGGGGATTGCGGGTGATGGGAAGCAGGCCAACGGTTGCTGCTAAGAAGCAAAAGGGAGGGATCCCGTCAGAAGGCATGCAGGAGAGGAAAAGACAGTGAGAAAGGGGGTGACGGAATAAGGCTTAAGTGGCCATTGCTTAGCATCCGTCCCCAAAGAATGAAAGTAGGCAGGTGTCTACAGGGATACAAGGAAGGATGCCCAGTACTGATCAGTCCATCCAAGGCCACCAGATACACATCACTTTCTGGTGTAAAAACCTGCATTGGCATCATTGACCCCCTTACATTATACATTGTTTACAGTCAATTTTTTCCAATATTTTAGTATTTTTACATAGAACGCAAATAGTCAGGGCAGGAACTACAAACAAGCTGGGGAAGCTCCAAACATGTTGGGGCTAAATAAACCTTAAGCGCTTACCTTTAACCTGAGCCCTGAATCACATCTCTAACTGCAGCCTGTTAGAACTTATATTGCTGAAGGGTTTAACACTTACTACATCCAGTAGCTTGAGTGACATCCCCAGCACCCTCTGCTCCTCCCCTGTATCCTGGGTCTGAGCACACTCACTGCAGTTAACTCAAGAGTGATGTCATCAGTACCTACCCACAAACTTCTGGATCTTTTTACAAACAAAATGACACTACTTAAATGCTAGAAAGAAAATGCTGGGTTTGGCAATGATGGCAAATATATATATATTTGTAACTGCCCTTATTCGGTCTTGGCCTGCTACCTTTTTAACAAGAATACCTTTAAAACAAAACTCTGACCGTAGCTGCTTTCTGATTTGCAGGACACAGAGACCTCAAACACACTACCAGCAATCGGCAATGTCTCACACTGCGCACAGAAATCTTAATCTCCAGCGTGGAAACGTAATATCTCTAAATGTTTCGAAATACCCCTACAGAGAAGCAACACGTGTTTTAACCATAGGTGCCTCTTCTGCAAACTGGTAACAACGGTACATTTCAGACCAGGACTACTAAAGATCATGTGATTTGTACAGCTTTACTATACGTGAGGGTGCTTTATGACATAATAATCATAGTGCATTTACAACATAAACACCCCATGCTGCGCAGGCCCCTTTTTGCAGACGGAGAAGGCTAAAGATCTAAAGAGATAAACGTGCACTGTGGAGGTCCTTTCGGCAGAGCCAGAGACGCCACTGGAGGCAAAAATCTAATCCCTCCTTTAAAGATCTCCTGATGGGAGACTTAATAACATCTACTAACAGTGTCAGCGCTTTTCTTTTGTCATTACGTTGAACACTGACCATTAAGAGAGGAAATGAGCAGTGTGTGAAAATCTAATGTGTCTCATTAGAAAATATACTAACATAGACAGACTGAATGTTACTCTAAGGGAATCCATTGGCTGTCTACAGTATTGGGTCAGCTTGTCGTTTAACTGATTCCAATCAAAGGAGCGAGAGGCCCTTTGATTGGTAAAACCAACTGAAAACCACAGCAAGTATCTTAAAATTCCCGAATTCCAATGTTTTATTTATAGTTAAACTAAAATTTACCAGGGAAAGAGAAAACAAAACATGCAATTGTGGAATGTTTAGCAATAATATCCAAAGTAGAATTAAGTTCCCCTTTTATTTGATAACCACCTTCTGGGACTAAAAGATCAAAGGAAACCTTGATTGTGAATAATTCACCGGTGTGGATTAACGAGCACAAGTGTAACGGCATCACAATTGAATGGAACTTCTCACAGCCTCCTGGTGCCATTTATGATTCAGTAGACAGTCCCTGGCTTGTGGGTGATTAGCTGCTAGTGATTCAATTTTAAATCCCTTATTATAGTGAAGCCGACTTGGAATTTAGCAACAGCATCACATAGTTATATGCATTACCACTGAAAATGTACACATCTGTTGAATAATAACATAGGAAATTCAGCCATTTACTATATATTTACCCAATATACCCCGTACTGCCCACTTTCTTTGATTTTATTAACCTGTCACCTTGAATTGACTTACCCTTGGAGGCCAAACGTACACAGCTTATCTTTGTGTCCTGTATAAAAATAAAAGAAAGTATTTCACAATACATGGCTATACTGTTAAAGGGATATTAAAGGAGAACTATAGTGCAATTAAAGTAAAAAAAAAAAAAGTTAAAATTATCTAGGGCAGGTAGGTTGGATTGATAATTCCTATCTTCCAGTTTTGTTTTTTGTGAGAAGCACCAGCATGAAGACAACTGCTTCTGCCAGGCTTCCTCAGTGCTTCAACACTATCATTAATACAGGACATTAACCTGGCAAATGAGACCTGTATGTGCTGACACTCCCAAGGTACTTATTTTTACAGTTTAGATGTCCTTTACCAGCTTGCGATGTCTGTCTGTGTGAATGGATATGCAGGATGTGTATTATGTCACATATTTCTCTATCTCTTATCTAAATAAACATGTTACTTTTATTTACAAAAAAAACTAATGCAGGGTTTAATGTTTTCAACTTTATCCACTGTCCCTTTGTGTAACTTGCACCTAGTAGGATTTGTGGGTAACAGCAACTCCATCTTGGTGGGAGAGTCCTCCAGCAGTAGGGTTTGTGGGTAACAGTGACTCCATCTTGGTGGGAAGGGTCTCTAGCAGTAGGGTTTGTGGGTAACAGTGACTCCATCTTGGTGGGAAGGGTCTCTAGCAGTAGGATTTGTGGGTAACAGCAACTCCATCTTGGTGGGAAGGGTCTCTAGCAGTAGGATTTGTGGGTAACAGTGACTCCATCTTGGTGGGAAGGGTCTCTAGCAGTAGGGTTTATGGGTAACAGTGACTCCATCTTGGTGGGAAGAGTCTCTAGCAGTAGGGTTTGTGGGTAACAGTGACTCCATCTTGGTGGGAAGGGTCTCTAGCAGTAGGGTTTGGGGTAACAGTGACTCCATCTTGATGTGATGGGTCTCTAGTAGTATATAAAGAAATATATACAGTGTGAACAGGATATTTTACCCCATTGGCCGAACTCAAGGCCTGGAAGTAGATACTGTAACTTTTCCCGGGTGACAATGGTGGGTTCCAGTATCCATTGTAGGTGCGGTTGTCTCCCACGGTAAATGGCAATGAGGCCGCTAGTTGGGAAGGTTTCAACTCTGCAGCAAAGTAATGCGAAGAATCTAAACTTGAGGCGTTTCGATAGCCCACGGGAACTGGGAAACATCCGCCAGCATCTGCTGCCCTTCCTGACCTCTGTGCCCGCTCCTCCTTTACCACCAGCTGGTACGCGCTGTGGAGAATGCCAAGAGAGAAAAGATGGAAAAGGAATGGAAATGTTTTGATTGGAATGGAATTTAGTAGTAAAACAGGTTAGCCCAGTGTTTTATAGTTGATAATGTGTAGATACAAATTGTACAGTGAATATCACACAAAGGATTATATATTTCACTACAGACCAAGATGTACATGTCCACACCCGTATAATTTCTATACACAGGTTATGCACCCCCCTCAACAAACCTTTATGCAGTTCAACTATGTTCCTAAGGGCAGATATTTATCCTGATGTTTACCAAATAATGTCAAAGCTCCCCTGACCATGTGCAAGCTCATAAAAGAGCTTGTAGAGCTTTAAGAGAAGGCAGCAACCTTAGGGGGGAAAAACATTGGAATGAATGGCTGCCTTCAGGAACATCTTTAAATAGCATAAGAATTTTGGCCTTGGCGTTTGGAGGGGTGCATAACCTACTGTATGTGTTGAATTTAGATTGGGTGCTGACTTGCCCTTTAACTACCCCTTTAGCTGTGGTTACCTTACAGGGGCTCCCCGGGACTGTGCTGGCTTCAGCCAAACTGTTATTGTGGTTTCAGTTTCATTTAACGGGCCTTCGGCTTCAGAGTCAGTCAAAGATGGAGCTGTAATGGAGAAAGGACAATAGAGAGGAAAGGGTTGTTACAAAGTGCTTAAAGGAAAGTAAACCGGGAAATTAAAGGGATGACTTAGATACATCGATGGATGATTGATTTCCTTTCCTACAAAGATGCTGCAATAATGATCCACAAGGATAAACATCCCTTTGTATTAAAGGGGTGGGGCACAAGGCATCTGAAGAAGAAATTAGAGGTAGACCTGATATCTTGGTGGCAATGCGGGCGGTGACCGGTGGTCCGAAGCCTTTGCTGGTACTGGCTCTAATGGTGAATGAATAAGTGGAGCCTGGGTATAGGCCAACAAACAGGTGGTGTGTTTCATTACGCAGCTTGAATATCCGTCCCTTCTGATTGGACAGATCGGCGCTTGGATCAAGGGACCCCACAGCTTTATAGGAGATCTGGAAAAGTAAATGAATAAAAACAGGGTATCACCTGGTTAGAATGGCTGGTTCGAGTGTATGTAGGGTGATAATGATTGGAACTACCTACTGTGTGTCTATCGTTTATAATTTAAGTGCTGCCAATTACATATACATGTATGTATGTATGTATATATATATGTTTATTTATATAGAGCAACTTGGGGACGCAACAATGTAAAATATTATAATGCAAAAAGCCGTACAAGGGGGACAAAAAATCTAAATATGTACGTTAAGTTATACAAGGGCTTGAACCATGTAACGAGGATAGTGGTCCCTGCCCCATAGAGCTTACAATCTAATGCTTTTATGTTTGTGGCCACTGACTATGGTTGACATTTCCCACTCGCCTTTTACCTCATACATAGATATGACTCCATTGGTCTCATTTGGGGTTTTCCACTGTAAGTAAATCTTCTCTTCGAAAGGACCACCTTGTATCGACTCCAATGGGATGGGCCCAGGTACTGCCAGACAATAAACAGTAAGAGTAGTGTTAATAAAGGATCACAATAGATCTGCACAGCAAATATAATCCATCTGGTAGGATCCTAGTCTACATTTCTGTTTCACAATATGTTTTACTAATGGAATAAATGAAGAGGTAAAATCTTCCATTTGTTTCCATCCTTATATAAAGAATTATCGTGGAACGTTTCAATTGGCTAGCTTTAATGAGAACTACGGCTTAAAGGGCATGCCCAACCCAACATGAAAAACCATACTTACCCCCCTCACCCCTGAAAATCTACCTTCCCACCGTTCCTGAAGTGAGTTATTTGATCCAGAGTCCACCCTCCCCTTACCCAAATGTTTCCACCTCCATTTAGATGTGCAGAAGAGGCAGCACTGACCATGTCTTCACGGACACGATTGACTGCTGTGAGGAGGAATCAAATATCTCAAGTGATAAATGGCGTTAAGGTAAGCCCTATTGCGATCTGGAGGTTTTTGTGTGGGGAAAGTTAACTTGTCAGCACCTAATTCCAATCGATCTAGTCAGCACATTATTAGATGTATTACTAACCAGATATTTAAGGATTATTATTGGTCCCCATTCTGGCAAAGTAAGCTGGCCCCTCCCTCCGTGCAGTCAATCAAGGCTGTGAATGCTGACATCACAACCAATGATTGACAGCCGTTTCCCCTGCTGCCTTGTCTGCACATGCTCAAAATAATAAAAAGCTCATTGTTAATGGAAGAGATCTTGTTAAATATCTAGGTACAAATGCATGTAATACGCCCTGTACATGCCCTATCTATAGGACAGAAACCACATATTAAAACTATTACAATTTCCTTATCCTCCTCCACCCTCTGCCAGTGCGAATGATGTGCTCAGTGTGCTTCTTACAGGAAAGGGCAGGGGCCGTCCAATAAGCTACTTTGGGCGGTCTTTATAAAAACGCGGTTTTGCTATTTCGCAATAAAGTCGTTTCTATGGACGACATTTACGACCATGTTGTAAAATACCGATAGCACATGGTATTGCCTATACACCACAGTGGTACTGTACTACCATGGGGGTATTGTACACGCAGGGCCGGATTACAATAAACCCAAGATTACCTGGGTATCCTACATTTAGTTAGTCAGACAGTGTGGATTAAAATGACTAGAAGTTGGGCTAAATGTGATGAAGACTATAGTACCATCTTCTTCTGTGTGCACCACAATCTCCCCGCTTTCCTTTCTTCCCTCTGGGTTGCACAGTGCCAGGCGCAGGTAGACAGCGGTGTGGGGTCTCAGTCCGCGCAGAGTATAATGGCTGGAGGTTAACACCAGCTCCTCGGCCTCCACTCTCTCGTCTCCAATCTGAAAACTGTACTGAAGGGTCAGATTGTAACTGTGGCAACGAGTGACTGAGTAACCAAATGGCTCCCACTGCAGGGTCAGCTGTCGAGCTCGGATGTCGACCAGTTCCACATTCTGAGGTCCGTGTACAGGGTCTTTGGGTTAAAAAAGAGAGAGTGACAGAGTTCAATATAAATAAAGAATTGCCCTTTATATATAACCAGGGTCATTACTCGGCATAGCTGGCCTAGGCAGAAAATGATTCACGAGCCGTTACTAATCTATTTTCCTGCAGCCTATTTATTTGCATATAATATAATCACCTTGACCTATGCAGAGATTAAAGGTCCGTACACAAGTCCGACGAATGACACCCAAACCCAGAACGGCCACCACAGTCGATAGTCGCACCTGTGTATGCATTCGGTTGGGTGTTGTTCGTTGATCCCCATGGCGGATTGAGGAATGATGCCCGCCCGAACATATGCGACCATTGGCTGTGGCAGACGCTCTTCGTTTGGGGGGGTCGTGCCTTGGCCGTAAAACTGTACAAGGCTTAATGCAAGAGGTGTTTGGGGGAAGTTTCAGTTGAAAAAGGGGCACCATGGAGGGATTTGCTTAGGGCACAAACTGGCCCTGATATGTTTTCACATTAGATACGGTACAACCTCTGCTTAGTGTTTAATATAGATAAACCCCCTGCACCGTGTGTAACGCAGGAACACCCCCTGCACCGTGTATAACGCAGGAACACCCCCTGCACCGTGTGTAACGCAGGAACACCCCCTGCACCGTGTGTAACGTAGGAACACCCCCTGCACTGTGTGTAACACAGGTACACTTCCTGCACGTGTATAATACAGGTGAATCCCCTGCACCATGAAATATAAGACTGATTGAGACAAGTAAGGAAAGGATCTGTACATTAATTCAGTATGTCTGTGAGCAGGAAGCTGGATTTATAATGTAAAATTACATTTACTGGTTACCTCAGACAGCCTTATTGATTGTTTGATATATTGAATATTTGATATAGTAAATTCTGGACTGACGGATGAAATATGTTAACACCAATAGAATAAATATAATAAAATCCTCCCCAACACATATTGATGCACCCACATTGAGTATTTAACATTGGTGTTTGTGGCCTGGGGTAAATACTCTTTGCATGCATTGCTGACATTATGTAGTCACTTGAAATCACAGGTAACATGATATCAAATCGCCAGTAACGTAATATTAAATCGCCGGTGATGTGATATGAAATCACCAGAAATGCGATATGAAATTGCCGGTAATGTGATATGAAAGATATGAAATCACCAGAAATGCGATATGAAATTGCCGATAATGTGATATGAAATCACCAGAAATGCGATATGAAATTGCCGATAATGTGATATGAAATCACCAGAAATGCGATATGAAATTGCCGATAATGTGATATGAAATCACCAGAAATGCGATATGAAATTGCCGATAATGTGATATGAAATCACTGGTAACTTGATCTCAAATTGACGGTAACATAATATCAAATCACTGGTAACCTGATAGAAAATCGCCAGTAAAGTATCATATTGCCGGTAACGTGATATAAAACCGCTGTTAAAGTGATATGAAATCACCAGTAACGTAAGATCAAATCGGTGGTAATGTGATATGAAATCGCCGGTAATGTTATATAAAATTGCCCGTAACGTGATATGAAATCGCTGGTAACGAGATATGAAATCGCTGGTTATGAGATATCAAATCTGTTTTTTTTGTTTTTAATTTGGACTAAGTTTTCTTTCTATTTAAACCTGCACAGACCTTTCCCTTCCTCCATCCATTCCCTCATCAACTCCTCTCATGTCCTGTGAATTGAATTTACCGTATTCTGGATATTTAATCTCTCTCGCCCTTTCCTTACACCTCGTCTCTCTCTCCATATAATCCTCTCTTTACTCTTATCTTCTGCCTTCACCTGAATCCCTCTCTGCCTGTCTTACCGTCCTTATCGCTATCCCCTGTTGCCATCCTTCTCTCCTCTATTTTTGTTTACGGTTTATGGCAGAAATACATATAATCTTCAGCCCTCCTTTAACTACATCTCCCATCACCCCCTATTATCCTTCGATATTGGTCTCTCGACAATAAATCAGCTATTTTAACAGTCTTTTTCCAGTAAATGAGGATTCTGGGATCTTCTGAAACAAACCGCAAAAAAGGGACCCAGTCAAGAAGCCTCTAAGGGAAGGGCATCCGCCGCCACAAACTGGTGCCATTCACACAGCCTGACGCTTCAATCCTCTGCCAGGACCTGCCACTGTCTTGCATGCTCCAGGATACACTGACTGTCCTGAGCTATGGGATAAGGCCCTGCCTAGGGCCCCATATGATCTTAACCCATCTGTGATCAGCAGCAAGTTAATATACAGCTCAATAAACCGGTTGGAAGGACTTAGAGATTAACTCATTCTTGTACCCAATGGGGAATACGCATCTTAAATCACTCTCAAAACCTATAACCTTAATATACCTGCAAGGGTTTCTGGGAGCTGGACAACTAAATTCTTATGTTGGACGGCCACATGGGAGCACTGAATGCAGCTCTGTAAGGCAGTGGCCCCTAACCACAAGGCCATGGACTGGTATTTGGCTGCACAGATCCTCTGAACAGTATAGTATATTAGTCATTGTATTGTCATGGTGCAAAATCGGTTGGAGGCTGCTGAATTAGGCTGTGTATGTGTATCATTTAATTGTTAATTAGGCTGTGTATACACTAGTTTGACAGACGAATAATCATTTAATTGATAAACCGGTAGCTTGTCTGATGGGAATAAAAGGGCCTATTAAAACCATTCGTCTGGACCATAATTTATGCCACGTATGATCGATTTGTCGCCCATTTTTAAGATACCACATGGATCTCATCATGCAATCATCTCGTCTTCCTGTGGCCAAATGGTCAAACCCACGTAGTGTGTTCCAACAGTGGAAACGGGTAACATCCTAGAACAACATTTCCCAACATGCCCCAAAGGCAGAGCGGTACAATAATTCTAGATATTCATAGATCTGGAAATATCTATTTTTATCTTTAGCTGCAAATTCTAACAGCATCTGGATACACACGTCTATATAATCTCTTCATACCTATGTATGAGGATCAGTTGCCAGGTGCCCCTACAATACTGTGATGGCTAGCTTAAAAGGATTGTCATTGTGTAGCCTGCAGGATCAGAGGGGACAGATTCACAATACAACCATTGATTAACATCAGAGAACAGACAGGGTTAAAGGGATTGGAATAAGCCTGTAAGCAGGGGATACAGTACCAATGGGGATATTCGCTTGTGTAGCATTAGGTTACAAACATGGTCCACACAATACATTAGTATAGAGGTAAACAAGCGGTGCAATATTTCAGATTGTTTAATATATTAATACACAGACAATGCTTCCCATTTCTATGCAGCTGGGAGCTGGCGCGTAGCATGCTTTAAACTTTAGATTAATGACTACTATAGATGCTGCAACTCTTAATGGGAAATAGAGCGCAAGCAAAGGAATGTTCCGCGTGCACCACACGTAACTCTATCATGTCAGGGAAGGGTAGGGGGTAATAAACACTCCATACAAATAAGGTAGGTGATTATCTCTGTTAATAGCGATTCCTATTTGTTGTGATGGCTCCGTGCCATCATGTTTCCGCACTCCGTACCAAGGACATTAGCTATTTCTACGCTATAATCAATTTTCATTGTTAAGCTCTTTTGGCAGAAAACCCTCTTTCCAGAAGTGATTTGTGGCTTATTGTAGTAAGTTATTAAGAGGATCCCAATGTATTTTGGTCTATTTTATGCTTGTGTCTCTGACTGGAAGGGGGGGGGGGATAGATACTGTTCTATTCAGCACAATAATAAGATACGTTGATGTTTAAAGTCCCAGTCGTATTCAAAAAAAGTATAAATAAAGTTGATTGGCGTTTGAAAAAAAAAAAAAAACCCAGTCTGGCCACACTAGGTGCGCTCCCCTGCGTTGCGATGCGCTAATGGGAATGCACGCGATCAGAATTTTTGTGCAACATTGCGCAATAGCAGTACACAACGCAATTGGGAGGCCATTTCCGGCGCGCTACTATGCGTTGTAGGCCTCACCCCCAACCTGCAAAAATATTCTTTTGTGTCTCAAACCTTCAATAATCTTTAGGACCGTGATATCGAACCTGGCGCAGAACCAAGGCTGCTGGGAGTTGCCACGGTTTAGCATCACTGCTTTAGGCCCAAGATGCGTTTTGTTGCAATGACGGCTAAACCCCAGGAATTGTCACAAACTGCCATTCACCGCAGTTCTACCAACTATCGCTCACAAATGTGCATTGATTGAAGCCAGCCTAGTGGTGAATATCAAACGCTAGACAAGTTAACATCTGGGATCAATTTGCTTATTAAATAACTGATATGCTATTTAAAATACATCAGTTTCCCTGCCGCAGCTGCGAAGTCTGTCTAAACAAACAAATGTCAAATGTCAGTCACGATTGTCTGTGGAAAATACGACACGCGCGCGTTGTGTTATATAAATAGAGACAGCATTTATATTGTGGAATGGTGAATGTGAATCTCATCAGACACTAACACACCTTTCAGGGAGATTTAATAAAAGTTCTTATCGTTAAAAATGGTGCTAATTTTGCCCCAACCAATTAGATGTTGACTTTCAAATGTTAAATAAGATCTGATTGGTTGGGGCAAAACAATAGTCAGGGAGATTTAATAAAAGTTCTTATCGTTAAAAATGGTGCTTATTTTGCCCCAACCAATCAGATCTTATGAAAGCTAACATCTGATTGGTTGGGGCAAAATTAGCACCATTTTTAACGATAAGAACTTTTATTGAATAATCCTGCTTGTATTTAATAGTGAACAAGACATTGGTAAAACAGAACCAGAAATATCCTTGGTAATTTCTTAAATTAAACATTATTACATGGTGTAATAACGGATACTGACATCAGGTATACATAGATGACTTACCTCCTGGTGTTTCTGTGACATTCTGACAACCACCTGGGCAGTGACATAACTAAAAATTCCAAAAATACAGCAGGACCCATCCCACCAAAGCAGCATTCATGGTGGCTTCCAGGGAGTGCGTGATTTGGGCCCCCTGAGGTCACAGTTATGGCACTGCATTTGGGACTATAATCCCATTCAAATACCTTTACACAGCCTGATTCATCACTGGCTGGTAGCCACCACACAGCAGCAGAGGAGGCATCATTCAGTTATTGGCCATGTGCCACATAAGCATCATTGCCAAGACTGCCAGGCCCGGAAGCTGCAGAGGAGAGCGCAGAGATGTGGCGAGGGGTCGGGCTGTGTAAGTAATGATTTTTGTTAAAATTAAGTATAGCGAAATTTGTGTCTTTTGGGGGTTTAAGCTGCTTCATCGTCAGTGGTGGATGTGCCCTTTAAAACGGGTCCTAGAATTTATTTTGGAAATAATAGAATATAGAGTCAATGTAATGAGGCAGTTTATGGCCAACATAAGAGACAGCTCTCCGGCTGCTAAAAGGTTGGGTCATTAGTTGCTGTCTAGGCATCGTTTTTGCATTAATCCTGCCCTTGGGTAAAGCTGTTAGAGAACAGTCATATGGTTTAAAAAATAATTAACCCCTGACCCTATATGAGATCCGGAGTACGGAACATTGACTCGAATAGGGCGCGGTAATAAATCATTCCCTATTTGTCCTGAATTTCACACACAAATAATAAAGGAAATGTTTGGACTCGGAATTTAGATTCCTGTTTCCCCTGTTCAAATTTCTACAGTTTTGAGTAAAAAGTTTAGTGGCTGTTTCCACCATCGAAATTTTGGGTCTGAAACTGGTGGTTCTGCCCCCAAACCAGGTATGGCAACCGGGGGGGAAAAAATTCTGCACATCCTTACGCTAATGGTATAAAGCCTAATGGGGTGGGTAGGTCCAGTGCACTCGGTGTTGGTAACCCATATACAGTGTTTCTTCTGGTTAGGGATACATCATAATAATTAGTTAGGCTATACATCAAGACAATTGTAATTTAAGCTTAAGTTTTTCTGTCTGTAGGCAAACAGAGGCTTATATCCTGATAACCATAGGATGGCCAGCTGTCGCATCACCTGATCAGAACCCTTATTGCCAGTTTGACATAACAAATTAAATGAATACAACGTAAATGGACGGGATGAAGGGGATTGGTTTTGATTTAATGCAGAAACGTTAGTCGAAGTTGCACTGTTATTATATTGCCCTGAACAGGCAGCTTGTCCTTTGAGTGCCTTTCTCAGAATGAAATCTTTGCCTTCCTGTCCTGCAAGGCTGGAGATGTTCGATAACGGTTTATTACTGATAACATCTAACTGTTTTCTCAAACTCTGTCTCTTCATTGTCATTTTTCTTTTCTCATTTCAGGAACTGCCCTACCGGAAGGTGACATTGTGATGTGAGAGAGAGGAGGGCGTCCTTGCTAGGTTAACTATAAATATCTAGTAACACATTCACTGCTGGGCACATCGAGGTACGGAACGGCCTTGCCCTTGAATCCATTAGGTTTATTCCTGGCATTGAATGAAAATAGAAAGTCCTCTGCACTCTGTCCAAGTATGGGTGCTAACTCCTCTAAATCCAACCCTTGGTGGACCGTAGACATCCAAAGTAAACCAAATTGAGGGTAGCACTCCAATAAACAATTCTATTTTATTTGTGACCACACATCATATCACGCAACGTTTTTGGGGGAATAACATGATGTGTGGTCACAAATAAAATAGAATTCTTTATTGGAGTGCGACCCTCAATTTGGTTTACTTTAGATATTCCTGGCATTGGGTCACTTTGTCCTGGTAGAGTAAATCACACACTGGGGAATGTTTATAATGTTTATATGTTAATTGCTGCCCTTATAAATATGTGGAAGGTTTTCGGTCATGAATTAATAATCATGGTATTTTCAGATGAGGTAAATACAGCAGCTTTATATATACATATATAACCCTTTGTCCTACTCATTGTTTCCATAGAAGCAAATAGCTGCACTTTTCAGCAGTTCTATATTACACTGTGCAGCCACTGAGTGTTTTTCAAACTTTGGTGGTCACATGATGACAGCAGCCATTTTGTTTATCCATTCTATAATATGGGTTCCATGTTGATGTACCCTAAGATTAATACAACTCAAAGTAACCCAGGACTGACTTTAATGATATATGTTTCTCTAAATTTCCAACTTTGGTCTTACTATTTACATTAGGAGGTTCAAAGATCATATTCAGACCATAAAAGAAGTTGCAATTATATTTTTTTTCTTCTTGAAACACAAGAAATTGACAAGGGAATTTAAGGAGCCCCTGAGAAAACATGGTATTACCGTCATCGCCTCTCTTCCTCTACCATCCAAAGCCTATGGTTTGGGGACACCCTTAGAAGTTGGGACCTTGGGCATTTGCAATGTTTGCCCTGACATGTTTAAACATCTATCCATCCCATTATCCTGCTTTTTCTTAAATCAATATTTCTATAACTGATCAATTTCTACTTCCAGGGGATACGCCAATGATCCAATTAAACAAATCCCTGTCATTAAGCCTCCTTCTTTGCTCCTACACAAGTCTGACACGTCTATATATGAAATATGTAGCTGTCATTAGTTCGGTTGGGTACCACATTACACCGACTCTTTAACCATTCATCATTTCACAACATGGGGTTTGCCCTTTAAAAATGAAACATCAGCCATCAGTGTTGTTTGCATTTGGAGCCCTTTCATTTATTTGAGAAAAATATTACTGTACATTGCCCTTACAAGATGCCATTCCCCTTCACTATTCAGTATATTACTATTATCATGAAGCCTTATTCCCCTTCGGGAATAGAACAATTTTAAAGGGCATGTCCACCCCCAAAACTATAATCCCCCCCACTAATGGCCCCACCATGTAGTGTAATAAAATCCTTACCTCACATCCCAGCTCCATAAGGTTCTCCTGTAATCCCCCCCCAAAGTCCCAAAAACTGTCCACCAGGAGGATAGCAGAGTCCATATAGGACTCTGCCTCCTATCTGGCCTCCGGGAGAAGTTTGGCATACGTACTGCAGCCCTTCTCCCCCTCCCTCCCGTTTTATGATCCCTCCCCCTACCATAAAAACCCTTGCCCATATAATAGAATATCTTCCCCCAGCCCCAACGGCAAAAAAATAATTTTAAGAAAGTCCACAGAACTCTACTTACCGTACCTTCCCTCTCTCCTCCGGCATTCTGAGAAGCCAGCAGCCGCGTCCGTGATTGGCTGCCTCTCAGCCAATCACGGACGCGGCTGCCGGTCCTGCCCCCTGCTTGCAGTGTCTAGCAAGCAGAAAGCCATGGGGGCGTCGGAGGAGAGAGGGAAGGTAAGTAAATATCGGGGCACTTTCTTAAAACTATTTTATAGCGGTTGGGGCTGGGGGAAGATATTCTATTATATGGGGAAAATTTGTTTATAAGGGTGGATATGCCCTTTAAGGTTAGATTACCATTTTACCCGACTTACAACCTCGCTATTTAAAATAATTCTCACTTTCCATGTGACTTTATTTTCACAAAATACAGCATTACTAAAACGTGAAATTACTAAAAATGGCTGAACTCACTGAAATCCGTTCTGCTTCCAGATCCACTAATTTTTTACAAAGGTAAAAGGCAAGCGGGCCCACTGAAGTCAATGGGAGTTAAAGGGCATCTATACTGAAAAATAGGTTATTTTAAATTGACCATAACTGGAAACTATAATTCTTCCCAACCACCACTGTATAATTTTTTGTTGATCTGCCCCCTATTTCTTTAGATATCCAATCTAAAACTTCTCAATCAAGTTCCTTGCTCTCAAAAACTATTCTTCTGTGAGTAGTTTTACTGGAGTGGTGACAGATTTGACAGTTGGAATGCTGTGTGCTGTGTGAAGGGTTGACAGTTGGTTTGTGGGGAAAAAGTCAGGTCGGATGGAAGTGGGAGTGGTTAAAAGAGGGAGGGGGGATACTGCTCCCAAACAAAATATGTGCTGGATTGAAGGAATGCAGCAACACAAGCATGGATTCAATTATAGATTAAGATGAGGCAAAGTAATTTTTTCAGTATAGTGTCCCTTTAAAAAATGCTAAAGTTCCGCCTAAAAGTAAGGTATAAATAGCAATGGTAATTTACTATTAATGGCTCAGGGACCTGGGAAATGGTGTGGGATGTGCAACAACCAGGAAAGGGCATCCCCAATGCGAGTTAAAACATCAGCTTTATTCTAAGGATTACAACTAGGCCCAGCGTGGAAAAACGTGCGATAACGCACCAGAATCGCACAATCGATAAATGCACATGCTTCGGAACACTGTAGTGGGGCCTCAGCCTTAAAATTCTCAATAAATATACATCTACTTGACAATGTCCCTTTCATAGCTAAACAGGCCAGGTGGCCTCACACTGACCAAATAACGGAACATTAAAACATTTCTCTGTAAGGGCTAGGCCACACTAGTGCGCTTTTAAGCTCAATCCGATCGCGCTATCAAAAGCGCACGCTAGTGTAACGGTTGGTTCATACTAGATCAGTTTCTGTCCATTTCCGGACAGAAATGCGCATTGCGGTCCATTTTTTTAACGGATCGGATTGAGCCAGTCCATGAAAAAAAAAAAGTACAGCTGTATGCATTTCTGTCCAGAAATGAACACGTTTTGATTAAAAATATACCAAAAACGGAGCACTAAAAACGGACAAAAAACACGGACTGTCCGTTTATGGTCTGTTATGTTCCGTTTCTAGTGTGAACATAGCCTAAGGACAGGGGGCTGGCCACTTAGTCCGCTGCACTGTGATCCACTTTTGGATCATTTTTTTGCACAATCGCATGCGCTTCCATAGTGCAATATTGCGTGCGCGTTCCGGTGCTTTAAAGTGTGGCCTCTATTTTTTCCCTTCTGTATTAGGATAATTATTAAAGTCATAAGACATGTTGCTGTGGGCGGGTTACATTGGCTTTTTCTAACGGACCTTAGACCAGGCTACGGAAAGGGTTAACTTTTAAACCCACCTACGGATCTATTTAAATCTCGCCCAAATGCAGTAGGATCCAAGCCCATTTCCGCACATTATCATACACTTTCTGCCTCATTTATTTTGTTCTGTCCCTGGAAAAATTGTGTGTCTTATTTTCAGTGTGATTACATTTCCATCATGACATATTCGCAGCCTCAGACAATAGGGCCAAGATTCTCGGAGCTGACTCATGCAAGGGAGAGCTATCAGGAACGCGGAGAGAGAAACAATCCGTCCAGCTCGGAGCGTGCAGCGAATTTTAAACTTTTGAAGAGAAGCGGGAGAGAAAAAAAAATGGAAAGAAAGTAGAAGAATAGGGTCAGGGTAAATATCTGATGGTAAAGGAGACGAGTTCAATGAGGTTCGTACACATGGCGGACGAGGTGTACGAAGGCCCGTTTCGCCCAATAATCGTTCCGTGTATGGGCACTTTATCGGGCAAAACAGGCGCGAGCTCGGAGATCCGGCAGGCGGATCAGGCAATGATCGCCGAACGAACGTCCGTTAAAATGCCCATACATGGGACGATTATCAGCCGCTCGTAACCATCGTTCGTCCCGGGTCGGCACCTGCGATCGCACCTGTGTATGAACCTTAATGCTGTGTACATACCTTTAGGTTAGGGCTAGGCCAGACTGATGCACTTATAAGCACAATCTGATTGCGATCCGATCGCGCCCAATTGATGTGGCCACACTAGTGTGTGACTGCGATCCGTTAATTGGAGCACATGGGATACAAATTTTTTTTGCGCAATTGCATACACTCCGATTGTAAAACTTTGGCCGACTGCAAACGAGCGCGCATCAACGCGCTCTTGTGTTCCAGGAACACGTGCGCATTACAGTGTGGCCTCAATCTTAAACTCCATCAGTAGTCTCATCACGTGGCCCATTTGTAACCACATGATCGGGCCAAAATTTCTGCCGTGTCCAATCCATTTTCCGTCCAATTCTAGCATATGAATCAGTTGCGAAGCTCAGTCACAGTGGACATTCTCGCCAATATTTTGGCCCGATCAATCGAAATGTCTCTAGCTGTAGTGGAACTAAATATCGGACATAGCAATCAAGTGACAATTAGCAATACAGGAGGGTCTGCGCTAAAATCTACAGGGGAACAGAGAAGGGAAGGAAGGATTGTGGAAATGTCATTGATGAGGCAGACTGGGCGTGGACAGGCCGTGACAAGATAGAGGAAAATGGAACAGACAGTGAATGGGGAGAGAACTATAGATACTGTATAGGGGCTACACAGTAACAGGGAGATTCAATAACAGTTCTTATCATTAAAAATGGTTCTAATTTTGCATCAACCAATCGGATGTTCGCTTTCAAAGATAAAGGTTGGAGCAAAATTAGCGCCATTTTTAACAACTGTAAGTTGCGAGAAGGCGATCACACTAGACGGTTTCTGTGCAATTCTGCTCATTTTTCTATATTCAACCCAAAAAGGCACCAAAATAAACTAGAAATGCATACAAACTGCTGAAAAAGCCCACCCAAATGTGGTGCATGTCTAAGCGCTTTCCCCTCGATCGCTTTACAGTGAGCTTATCATGATAGGAGTTTCCCATGATTCAGTGCCCCAAGCTGTGTATTCTGCATGTGAATTATAATGCGATATAAAGCCGCTGTCGTATTGTGACCGAACATAGGGACCATGGGTAATTATATTTGAAAAAATAAATGTCGACAATTCAGTCGAAAACATGTTTTGACGGTTAAAATTCTGTTATTTTCAACCGTCGAATTGCAAGAGACTTGCTGACGGCCAGAGACAAATAGGTCAAAGGTCAAAAGCGAACCATTACCAACCCAGTATCACTACGGCAATGCACTTCTGTGGTTCTTCTGCATGTGCTTTGCCTTGATATTAATAACGAAGCCCCCGTGTGAGAGGGAAACAGATATAGATAGGAGAAGAAAGATGGAATATTAATATACTGGGATATAGTCAATCAATCAATGAATGGCAGAATGGAGGCCAATAAGCACTGGATGCTTTGATGGGAACTGACACTGTCCATTCTTCAATACAATGCCACCTCATACATTATCCAACAGTCTGGAAGCTGCTGCCCTTTCTGTGTGTTTATTCATGGGCTGCATTCAGCAAGTCTCCGGAATAGTTTATCTGCACAGTGCAGCCCCAACCACACAACCACTGGAATGAAACGGAGCGGGTGACCCTTCGCTGCCCGCAGGTATAAATATTATGGTTCCCATATTTATATAGCGTTAAGCAAAGTGACCATCAACAAATAGAAAAATCAGAGTACAAAATGGCCACCATTACCAAGCAGCAGCCCCATAGCACCTAATGGTCATTTTTAGTCAGAAATGATCCCATGTGAAAATGACCAATCCCACAGCCGATCAGCGATGTCGTCGCAGGTTTGTTATTTATTTATTTTAACTACTGGCCGATTATTGGCCTAGTGTGTACCCACCATTAGTAGAGTTTACTACAATGGGCATCAGAGAGCCCAAGTACTATGTTTATTTATTGACCAATCAGAAGGCACTATGAATAGTTTATCAGAATCTGTCCAGCCATAGGGTGACCTTCCGCCACCCAACCTGTGTGTGTCCCCAACAGTCGTTCCTGCAGACTATTGCTTAGTGTACGGGCACTCAGTTCAGCAAAATGGATAACCGACGGCCCGCGAGCGCACAGGTGTACGCAGCTTTCATGTTACCGTAGCAGTGACAATAGATATAACAATTTAAGTCAGTCAGTCTCTGGTTAAGGCAGAGTTAACACTGCAGCTCCCCCCCACCAGCCCTGTGGATGATTAGGAAGAAATCTTATTCACAATCACGGAGCCAGATGGGGGTCTGAGTGAGCGAGTGGAATCCTGGGGAGAAGTCATTGTGCATGAGACGGCATGGTGCAGTATATCTCCACGGCAAGACGGCGCTGCACTCCTCATTACAATAAATACACCTCATTTTACCTGCAGGGATCCAACCTCAGCAACTGCCCCTCCTCTGGCTAGTGGTGGGGGATTGCAGATTGAAATCTGAGGGTGTTAACTGCTTAAAAGCTGCTGGCACTAGATGTACTCACAAATCAACAATTTGTCTTATTCACCAACAATTAACCGTGGTCGGAGAATATAGGGCCTGGGGATTGCAGGTCACCTTGGGCTGTGACATACACTGTCTCGATGTCTGATCAATCCAATGGTCGATTTGACATGAACAACGAATTAATGGCAACGTGGACTAGTGCAGTGGTTTTTTTCTTTAATTCCCACGGTGTTTCCCGGCCGAATCGTGGTTTGTGATCAATATTAGACGGTAATATTTGCCGCTGTTTACTGCATTGTGATATTTGGTGGTAATTCAGAGCGGCATATTATATTTCTGGGTGGGAGGGTGAAGAGACACTCCGTATACCAGGGTCACTGGCACCTAGAGTAGAGTTGACTGTGTTTATCTAGTAAGGTGTGCGGCACTTAGAGAACAAGGGGGCACATTCCACCAAAACGTTGGGCCATATTTGTAAAGGCGCCGTATTGCTTTTCAGCCATGAATTGCAGAAAAATGAAGCTACGTACAGACACGCAATAATAAAATCATCCCAAAGACAATTAACTTAATTTTCCTGTACAGACAGACTGCCTAGCAGTGACCGAGCAGCATGGTATGTTTAAAAGGACCAGAGAACTCCCAAAATGCAAGAGAACAATAGGATCGCTCCCTAAATTCATTAAGCAATCTAATTGGGCAGATCTTTTATGCAGCCTATACACAATATAGGGAAAATCCGGATTGACTTTTTTTTAAATGTGTATGGTGCAGACAGAGGTAGTTAAACATGAAGAAATGGCAAAACACCGGAAAAATTAGGACAATCGTGAGTAACAAAAGCTTTGTTCCAAAACTTGGCCCGGTGTTATGCCGTTTCTTCTTGTTTGGATGTACTGGGAGGTAGCCGGCCCTCCTCGGGATTAGACTCTCCTGTGTGTGGTCCGTTGGAGGCGGAGCCAGGTACTGGACACTGTTGTCTCTCTCTAAGTTATTTAGCATTGTGGACTATTGGTCCATACGGAAAATTAGTGCTCACGACATGGATGTTCACCCAAATGACCTTCACAATAAAAAAACCACGGGAGGTCAGTTGGGTGGTCAGTTGGGTGGGTGTACGTGTTTTTTTGTTACATACTGCAGGCCGATTTTAGCGAACACACATTGTTTGCCCAAAAGCAGTTTGTCACCCACTTGGCCAGTGTCGGTCTGGGAATCCCAAAGGGGCAGAAAGAAATGCATTTTAATAAGCAATAGGAGTCAGTAGGAATAAGATAGATATGTAAATGGGGGATAATGAAAGATATGAAATGTTAGGTGGGACCCTGGTCTCAGATTTCCTGGTGCACCCCCAACAGTCCAATCTGACCCTGGCTTAGGCCAACAACAATCTAACACCTGTAATTTATACAATTAAATCTATCACACCAGCACTCCCTATATTTTATTCTCCTGCCTTCCAATCCCCAATAGATTCCTTAAGAGAGCCCTTGAATTCTGCTGGCAATGACTATTAAGTGTGTTAAGTGGGTGTGTGAAGTCTTTGCTGGAAGGTGAGAAGTGGTCTAGAGTCATTAGAAAGTAACCCTGTTATGTCCACTCCAATCTCCAATGATAATAAATCCAACATTATCCACACTGGGTCAGAGCGACAGAGCCAGTTGGGTGTCTAATGCCATTAGATTATATTACTAGACAGCTGCACGGCATCTAGTAATATAATCTAATACTCCTCAGCAAGGAGTATCATATCTAAGTCAGAGGTCTCCAGTTATGGAGTTCTATGTTGACTTTGAAATATCTTTGATTTTAAATAAAGGGGCACATAATTTTTTTATAATGCACACGTTTCATTGAATGATATTGATAACATAGCTAAGTACAGATTATAACTGATGACATAGCTAAGCACTGATTATAACAGATAATATACGGTAGCTAATCACTGATTATACCTGATTACATAGCTAATCATTTATTGTAACTGATAACATAGCTAAATAAATACTGATTATAACTGAAGAAATAACTTATCACTGATAATATAGCTAATCACTGATTATAACTGATGACATAGGTAATCACTGATTATACCGGATTACATAGCTAAACACTGATTATAACTGAAGAAATAACTTATCACTGATAATATAGCTAATCAATGATTATAACTGATGACATAGGTAATCACTGATTATACCGGATTACATAGCTAAACACTGATTATAACTGAAGAAATAACTTATCACTGATAATATAGCTAAAGCACTGATTATAAAATTATGACATAGGTAATCACTGATTATACCGGATTACATAGCTAAACACTGATTATAACTGAAGAAATAACTTATCACTTATTTTAACTGATAATATAGCTAAATACTGATTATAACTAATGATGTAGCTAAACACTGAGAACTAATGACATGGCTAAACACTGATTATAACTGATGACATAACCAAACACTGATTATCACTGATGACATAACTAAACACTGATTATAACTGATGACATGGCTAAACACTGATTATAACTGATGACATAGCTAAACACTGATTATAACTGATGACATAGCTAAACACTGATTATAACTGATGACATAGTAAAACATGATTATAACTTATGACATAGTAAACACTGATTATAACTTATGACATAACTAAACACTGAGTATAACTGATGACATGGCAAACATGTTATAACTGATGAAATAGCTAAACACTGATTATAACTGGACCATAGCTAAACACTGATTATAACTTATGACATAACTAAACACTGATTATAACTGATGACATGGCTAAACACTGATTATAACTGATGACATAGCTAAACACTGATTATAACTGATGACATAGCTAAACACTGATTATAACTTATGACATAACTAAACACTGATAACCAATGTAAAACAATGTTAACAAGGATATAATTGACAGTATGTTTCCAGGCAAGATAATGGATTAAGGCCTGTATGGTTATTAGTGTTATCAACGTTGATAATGCTAGAGGCCCATTGTCTTCCCCTTAAAATGGTTTGACTGCAAACAACATTTCTGCAATATCCGTAAAAGCATTACCTACCTGCACATTTAGTTCTTGTTGTTAGTGGGGGTCCGGGTGGTCCAGTTCCTCCTTCCCCGGTTCGAGTCAGGAGGACACGGATTTCATATTCAACATCAGGGTCCAGATGCCACAGTTTATATGTGGGACCATCCATGACGTGAGTCTCTGCCCAGCTCCCAGATGTTGTTCTATATTCCACCTCCTTGAGTACAATAGGGCCGTCCCCAATAATTGAATTGGCATTTGGCTTGATCCACAGGTAGGTGGCACCCACTGAAAGGAGTTCCGGGGGTGCAATAGGGGTAGGAGGCTCTGCAATGATACAGAATTGATATGGTTAGTTCACACTGACTCATTAACAAAATAAGAATGGACATTCCCAGTATTTGTTTTGTCCACATAAAAGATAGTAAGGGTTACAATACATTTACAAGACATTTCATAATGTGAACTGTCTACAGTGGAGAACTCTTATTCTGAGGGCTGGTACACATGGATCAACATTAGTCTAGCATCCAATCGAGTTTAATTGCAAGATCATCAATTTGGAACAATTGGCCGTGCGAGTAAATTTTGATTGTTTGGGCCCCATTCCTGGTACCCCGATCTACTTACCAATTATTAAATGATTAGTGAAATGACGAGATTGAAGTGAAATTGTCCTGTGTGTATAATATGCAGATCTAATTCAGTTGGATGCCCTGCCACAATCAATATCAGACCTACAAACTTTTATAGATAGATAATTGTGCATGTGTATGACAAACGCAACAATGCGCCATATGTAAATACCTCCCAACACTGGAGAGCCGTGCGTCTGGACTGGGTCTATTTAAGCTCTGCCAAACTCCACCTGTGAAACTCAAGTCCCAGCTCAGACAGTCCAACCCAACCCTTTTGATTGGGTTTCTCCCAGGCCAAACTGGGACAGTTGGGGAAGGGAAGTATAGCAATGTTTGGATATATAAACATCTCTCCCCTTGGTTCTACATTTCCCCCCCAGAATTCCACATGCTTTTAGCCACCACAAACCAGCAGACAAAATGAGGGATTATGGGAAACTTTCAGTTGTATACAAATGGACCAATCCTGATATTCCCTTCAGACAGACTGATGGTCGGTAGAACCTTATTTAATGGACAGACAGACAAACGCAGTAACCTATTTCAGAGCTATTTTTTTTTAAGGAGAATATGGAAAATTGTACCTGCCCATCAATCCCCAAACTGGGGGTAATTTAATTCTTATCTTTCGTAATCATTGATAAATGAGTGGCCGACGGGCAGATCAACGAACGATTCCTAACTGAACACAAACACACGGACTATTATGGTATTGCTGCTCATTCATTGTGGATCTCTGGCGTATATGAACCTTTACCGGGGGACTGAGATTTCTAGGTCAACAATGGCTCCCAGTCTCCAAAACCCCAAAACTGCAATAGATAGAAATCTGAAAGATGTAAGACTAACCTAAAGTGCAGCCTGATGTTCTGTTACTCCCCTTCCTGGTTCTTCCAGTTAGCAGCTGTCAATCATGGAAGGGATAGTTGACATCACAGCCAATGACTGAATGTTACTGGAATGTCCCTGTGGGTACCACTGGATTTATTTTCTATACAGTATATCCCTCTGCATAAACAAGCAGATGCAGGCAAGATCCCGTCTGGATCCAATGGTATCTATCATTGTATAACCAGTTAAATCACACTCTCGGGCAGAGTACGGCACTGCAGATATTAATGTGCGGGACTGATTTCTCAGCCTTTTTACATGACGTTTTCTTTCTAACATCACACACCACGACAAAATAAAATGTCACTGTGTGGTCTTGTTATTCAGCAGAGGAGAGACATGGTGACGGGTGTTGCAATATATCGGGATGTCAAACTCCCTGTAGCTGTTGATAACTTTCTCAGCTCTAGTCTATTACAAGATAGAAAGAAGCAGTTACAGTTGCCTGTTAGGGGCCCCATACACGCACCAATCCCAGTTGTATGATATTGGGATATCATGCCATTGCTGGACCATTATGTGCTATGATGTCAGATAGTATTGAAACCTGTTCCCAGCAGTTAACATGTATTGGGCAGTATAACACTCTGTGCTATGATGTCAGATTGAAACGTATTTCCAGCTGTTCCTATGGATTGGCCAGTATAACATTATGTGATATGATGTCAGATAGTATTGAAACCTGTTCCTAGCTGTTATCATGGATTGGCCAGTAAAACATTATGTGCTATGATGTCAGATAGTATTGAAACCTGTTCCTAGCTGTTACCATGGATTGGCCAGTAAAACATTATGTGCTATGATGTCAGATAGTATTGAAACCTGTTCCTAGCTGTTATCATGGATTGGCCAGTAAAACATTATGTGCTATGATGTCAGATAGTATTGAAACCTGTTCGTTATCATGGATTGGCAAGTAAAAACATTATGTGCTATGATGTCAGATAGTATTGAAACCTGTTCCTAGCTGTTACCATGGATTGGCCAGTAAAACATTATGTGCTATGATGTCAGATAGTATTGAAACCTGTTCCTAGCTGTTACCATGGATTGGCCAGTAAAACATTATGCTATGACGTCAGATAGTATTGAAACGTGTTCCCAGCTGTTACCATGGATTGGCCAGTATAACACTCTGTGCTATGATGTCAGATAGTATTGAAACGTGTTTCCATGGATTGGCCAGTATAACATTCTGTGCTATGGTGTCAGATAGTATTGAAACGTGTTCCCAGCTGTTCTTATGGACTGGCCAGTATAACATTCTGTGCTATGATGTCAGATAGTATTGAAACGTGTTCCCATGGATTGGATGGGATATCTATTCGGAATGTTCTGTTCTTCCTACTGCTTAGTTTATGTACAAATAATAATCCCAATGCACAGAATAATGTCCCTTATGTTTCCCTTTAATAACAGATCTGATTTTTATGAGTGTTCTAGATGCATCTCTACCAAGTAAAACCTCCAGCACGATACCTGAATAATTATCACTATGGAGAAATCGAATGATCAATAATTGATTGACGGGTCCTGCGTGGATGAGTAATTAGCAGTGTGTATAGACAGGCACAACGATACATAATAAGAGGTAAGTTTTATGAAAGACAGACAGCACAGAGCAGGGCTGTCTGCCCTAAATCACTGGCACACACAAGGCCGATTGAACAGTTTGGTCAATTGGGTAGAAATATTGTCGCCAGCCGCCTACGACGATCACATGGCCTGTAGAAGACAGCACAATCACTTGAAATTTACCGACATGTCTGATTTAGATGAAGCCCCCCATGTACACACATATTCACAGCCTTGATTGTCCATAAAACCTGCTGGTCTGTTTCTGCTCTTTACAAGGCCTTGCACTTGGCCTCCAATGTATAACCAACAATGACAGAGAGGATTAAGGATGACGGGAAAGCAGAATAAGATAATGAGAAGGTTTGAAGAGATGAATAGAGATTAGGGAAGGAGATACTGGGAATGGTTTCATGAGGATGTAACGAGAAGCGGCATTGCATTCAAGGTTAATTCAGCTGTTGTGAACTACAATTCCCAGCATCCTGAGCCATACTATATCTGTGATGTGGTTAATACCCCAGTGCACAATGTGAGTGGCACATGCTCCTCTCTTCCAGCTGTGTCCTCACTACAAGGTCTCATCACTGGGGACATATTTGCAGATCATCTACCCCCCCAACGCACCTCGGGGGGTGGCTAAGGGAAAGCTCTACAGTGCGGAAGAACCTTCCTAGAAGCTGCGATCCCCGCAGGGGGTTGTCACTAAATCACAGATGAGACCTTGTAGCTTGAAATGGCAAATTAACTATTTCCGTGCTCCTTAAAGGGGACAGACCAACTTTTATCTGTTTGGATTTATTGTAACTATTTCCAGTAGGGGGTGGAATTTCATTGAATCCCTACAGTAGTAGTATTACATCCAATGTTTTTGGACTGGGTTGTTAGGAGCCCACCAAGAATTCTGAGACCAGGGGCCCAGCAAGACAGGTTTAGGGGCCCACCTAAAATTTCATATCTCTATTATTACTCCTTTACATATCTGTCACCTATTGTTTATTAAAATGTATTTATAACTGTCCCTTTAAGCAGTTTTCTCTATTCTGTTTAGTGAGTGGGCTGTGGGCCTACAAGGGGATTCCCCTGTAACCCTATGGGCCAGTCCGACACTGATCTTAACATGGCAGTAAAAGACATCTTATAAAATAAGAAACATTTCCTAGGTATTTGCATAGAATGCTGGGAGGCTCGTGCCCATGCATGGATGTACAGTTTAGGTTATGGTACATGACAATGGGGTGGATTATTACAGCATGGGCTGGACGTGTGAGTATATTCTCATACAAATAAACCAAACTTGGCCATCCAGCATTTAGTCTGTGTATAAATTAGACCAGAACTTAGCATGCTTAACTTTATTAAAGGGGATGTCCAACCTTGAATTAAAAACTTACCTGCCCCTATTTCCAACCAAAATATTCAGCACTTTATTACCTGCATTACTGACCAGATATTTAAGGATGATTATTGTCCCCATTCTGGCAGAGTAAGCTGGCCCCTCCCTCCATGCATTTCACAGCCAATGATTCAGTGATGTTTCCCCTGCTGCCTCTTCTACACACGCTCAAGTTTCTAAAAGCTCATTTAATAAGTGACAATACTTATTAAATAACTGGTTAGAAATGCATGTTATAATGTACCCAATATAGCAGTTAGGGTTAGGGGCAAATAAATGACAAGTTACCAATTTTTGTTTTTAGGGAGGACATGCCCCTAACTGTATTTCTCTCAAACTACTGCAATCCCAGGGGTGAGAACTGAGCAGTTCAAGTCCTCCCTTTGGGTACTTTATTGGAAGTAGGACAGGGAGAGGTTATCACTGTAATTCTCCTTTAACAATGTCTGTTATGGTCCTGCTCCTTAGCTCAATCCCTCGATCCCCCTTGATCAGTTGCTCAGTAGAGCAACTGAGCATCTGAGTATGTTTAATTTTCCCAACAACCAATGAGGTGCAAATTACCAATAAAAACATTACAATGAAATGTGCATCTTGGGAAGAAGGGTGGTTGCCAAATGGCAGCTCACTACTGACCTTAGCATAAAAAATGCAATTAATTATTTAAAAATTATTACAATATACAGCATACGTAAGAATGTGTAATGTAATTAATTTAAAGGACAGTGAGATTAAATATATCAAAGTCGCTCAGCTTACCTTTCCACGATCCTGTGATGCAATACCGAACGTAAATTAAATTATGTGCGGTATTGCACGCGGGATCGCTCCTTTAATGTCCCCTACATAGTAGCTACTGTTTGTGGTCGCTCTTTTTCCTGACCCCTGTAACCTAGACAGACTGTTGCTCATATCCTCACCCTACGTACATCTACATGTCTGCTAATACACAGACCATTATCGCTCTGCTCCAAGACAATTTTATTACCTTTCCCTCGGCTGCTGCAACGCTCTCTAATCTCTATAATTCACCCCATAACTGCTTTTTACACACTCTCCTTAAGCCTCCTACTTTAACTGCTCCTCATAATTGCTCCAGTTTCCAAAACTCCAGGAACCAAGGAGGTTACACTAAATCTAGAGAACTAGAACAGCATCAGCATCTGTGGGGAGTCGTCCAAAAAACAAGGCCAATAAAATGGGGGAAGGCTGCATGAGAGAGGGGGGGATAGTGGGGCATTGGGGACCTGCTGAGATTACATTGGAACCCAGGCTGCTCGGTGGGACCAAACAGTTTGAGGATGAAAGGAGGAAAGAAAGACACAATAGAACATTATTAATAGGGAATAAAGGAGACGGGAATGAAGTGATAAAGTACAGAATAATGCAGTGGGATTAGAAATGATTTATTCACAAAGGGTCTAGCTTTGTCCAAACAGGTGGACAAAAGGTGGAAATATACAGTGACATGGTTTAAATGGGAGATAGAAAGAGCTACATCAGCAGGAGCCTCTATGTACTAGCCGCATTGCTGATCCAGAACTGTGCTCATCGCCTCTGCACAGAAAAAAGGCTGAGAATACCAGGAGCCTTATCATTTGTGTTCAGTGGGTTGGAGAGATACTGTAATCTCTACATGCAAGCTCAGCTCTCTACTTCCAATTGAATCAGACCGGGGGATTAGGTTGTAGCTCTATCTTCCCCCCAAAGAGCCGTAATCAGATCTACAAAGTTACTCCTACAAATTCACTGTCCAAGCAGAAGCCAGTTCCATCAGCTCTGCAACACAGATTCAACAAATGGAAAGGAGTAATGTACACAAACACATTTATTTCTCTTGTTTAAATGAATGGCTGGTCATAAACCGCAGTTCCAGATGTGTTAGCAAAGCTCTCAGCCCCTATCTATCCCCTGATTTCCCAGCAAGCAGTGGAGCTGCCATCTGGAAGGTTACGTAGCTAAGCTATGTGTGGTCAGTAATCAGACCTACACACGTGTAGTTTTACTTTGTTACCCCAGTCGCATGCCACCTCTTTACCTGAAACACATATTTAGCAACATATTTTAAAAGCTCCTGTAAGTGAATGTAACCCCACTGAAAATAGAAAAACTATAGACTAAAATTGTTTTTTATTACTATGTAAAAAACCCCACAGCATATCATTCTTGCGAAGTACCAAGGAACTGGCATTAGTAACTCAATAAGAAATATATTATTGCGTGCCCTTTATAGAGCACATCGCTAATAAGATTCCAGTATAGCAGATTTCTGTCTATCTCACATCCTCCAATTTTCTTCATAAATAACAACCACATTCCACAAAATTACTAATCCCTTTTTAGCAGAAATTTTGTGACAGCATCCTTTTAAATGGAAAATGGAAAGCAATGTGAATGGGCAGTTAATGCATAATAATAACAGCTGAAAAAATATGTAATTATGTTTAAAGGAACTGTAAACCTAAAAGAACACTTATTCTCACCTCCCTGTGAATAATAGTTTGCTAAGGGGACACAGCGGCACTTACCTTACCTGGCGCTCCACTCGCTCCATCTGATCTGACAGCCGCGTTGCTATCTTTGGCGCATGCGCGCCAATACAAAAGATAGGCGCGGTCGGGAGAGAAGGACAGTGCAGCTGTCAGATCAGAAGGAGCGAGCGGAGCACCAGGTAAGGTAAGTGCCGCTGTGTCCCCTTAGCAAACTATTATTCACAGGGAGGTGAGAATAAGCGTTCTCACCTCCCTGAGAATAATAGAAACGATTGGCAAACACTTATTTTTTTAAGTTTACAGTTCCTTTAAAGGGCAGTCCCCCCAAAACTATATCCCCCCCAGTAATGGCCCCACCATGTAGTGTAGTGTAATCCTTACCTCACATCCCAGCTCCATAGGGTTCTCCTGTAGACCCCCCCCAAAGTCCCAAAAACAGTCCACCAGGAGGCTAGCAGGGCTCTGCCTGCTACCTTGCCTCCGGTAGATATTTGTCATACATACTGCAGCCCTTCTCCCCCCTCCCTCCCCCTCCCTCTCTCCGTTCCTACTATCCCTCCCCTAGCGTAAAAGCCTTTTAATATGCTGCTCCCCCATGTCTGGTAGCCCCAACCGCATGGTTAGTATTTTCCAAAAGCTCCCCAAACTCTTACTTACCTCTCCTCTTTCCTCCGCTGCACTGAATGACCGGCCCGCGTCCGTGATTGGCTGCCGTTCAGCCAATCACAGACGCGACTGCCGGTCCCGCCCCTCTGCTTGCATTCTCGCAAGCAGAGGGCCGGCAGTGCAGCGGAGGAACGAGGGGAGGTAAGTTAAGAGTTTGGGGCTTTTGGAAAATACTAACCATGCGGTTGGGGCTACCAGACATGGGGGAGCAGCATATCAAAAGTAATTTTTAAGGGTGGACATGCCCTTTAAAGCTAAAATATAAAGTGGATGCATGGGAGACATTCCTTTCAATATTTCAACAAATTAGAACTTCTGCATAGCGATGTAATGTGGGTTCGAATAGAACCTGGTTTAGAATCGAATCTGAGGGTTTCGAAGTCCCACGAAAATTTCCGAACTCCCGAATTTCATGGAACCCGGATTTTTAGAATTTTCGATTTTTATCGAAAATCTAAAGTAGACAATCATCCAAAATCGAAAGTAGGAAAATTATCGAAAATTGAAAGTAGACGATTTTCAAAAATAGAAAAGCGAAAGTAGGTGATTTTCGAAAATGGAACAAAAGTTTCAAGCATCTCTTCTTCTGCAAGACAACACACAAAGGAACCATTTGAACATTCATACAGATGGAATGTACGGGCCTGTGCTATTAACCAATCAGACATTAACTTCACTGGGTTAAGATAAAGATCTAATTGGTTACTGCAAATTAATACCACTGCCAAACGTTTGCATGCTTTTTATTGCATCATAGTGAAAAACATGTTGGGCAAGAATGAAAAGAGCAAACCATGCAATGTGAGACAGATTTAGAAAATGCACAAATGGAGACCCCGGACTATTGTTAAATGAGTTAGCAACACTGATAAGATGACAGCATAGACACAGACACTGTACTAAGGCTCTCCATCATTTCCAATCTAGGGCATGAAGCGCGGAAGGCAATAAAAGGATACAGGGGAATGGATCCACATCTGGGAATTTCACAACAAATAGCCTATATCTTGGACTGTGAACAACCCACATTGTTATGAAATCCATAGAAAATCTACAGGGATATGGGCTCTGGGCAAAGTTATATTTTCCCAGCCTAATATAAGGTATGTTGATGCCTTAAAGGTAACGCTAAATGCAGGGGAACTTCCAGGCTTATTTAATATGAGGTGCAAAAATGGGTCTGTGCTGTTAATGTGCAGCAACCAATCCGATGTTATGTTTTTACTGGTCTACTGCAGTTCGAAAACATTTGATGAAATCTGATTGGTTGCTGGAACTGCAACAAGGAACCAGTACTATTCGGCCGGACCGAAACACTGAAATGTTGTATGGTGTATTATTGTATGGTGTGTACCTGGCTTTACAGCACTGGCATAACTTACGTTCTTCCTGCTTTATAGACAATCCAGGTTACAGACATTTATTCAATCACTGATTCAATTATCACTAAAGCCACCACTGAAATGTCAAAAGACCAACCCATCTGGCCAGAAACCTTACATGGCGCCACATACCGACATTAGACTGTTCATCAGTCGCTCCCTCTTTACAAAGAATAGTAATTGGGGAGGTTTATAAAATATTTTGGACTCGTCCTGGTCAATGTTCCAGCATCATCTCTGCAGATTTCTGTCCGTATAGGCCTGGTAAGCTCTATTACATTGTAGTATCTCCTGTCATTCACTAATCAACATATCTGTTCTTGCAATTTTCAGACAATCGCATGGGCCAATCATGTTAAGATTGATAGATTGGGAGGAATGTCGTCAGGTCACCCAACATTGCATCAACCTCATTTCAGGACATTTTATAACCAACATTAGGCTCAATGCAACTCTATTAGCCATAGAATAATCAGGAATATCAAATCCCTTTGTTTTTTTAGTGTCTCTGAACAGCTATTCCGCGATAAACCGTTCCAACGCAGGAACCAGAAAAAAATCTCTGTTTCCCAATAGCCTTATTACTTATGGCTCAGCGCTGTGCAGAGCTTCACGGAGAAGGTAAGTGCCTCAGAAAGTAGTGAAGTGCACGTGTAATAGATAGATACACGGATTTAAATATACCCTGGGTTTAATGGAGAACTACAGCTATTTCAGCGTTTGGCAATCACATACCTGAAAGGTTTTACAGCCTGATGGAATTTAGTCTGCAACACCAAGTGCAGAGAGTGGAAACGACCATTTCTCTGCATTCTTATCAGGATATTGTACATCCCTGATTGTAAAGGTAGGGAAATAGCTTCATCATAAAGGATTCAATTGCCAAGCTTTCCTTTAACACATAACTGATTGCGGAAATTTTTACCCATAGGGCTTTTCTTCTGATATCCAGATGGTATTATCACTATAAAGTTCAAGTCGTCTGCTTTTTCCGAGCTTAGGGCTCCCTTTTTTTATGTCGACTGAAGCGGCTTTCAAATATCAAGTCGGTTAGTTCCCCGAAGCTTTAGAATTAAATAGTTTCCCTTTAACACAGCGCTGTGATCTTATAAAGAAGCTTTGTTTCGCTTTAAAAGACTGAAATGGTAATCAAGAGGTGAGATGAGTTTCTTTGGGGAGATAGAAACCTTTAGACATCTCCCTCCTACTTCCCATTCAGGCTTAAGGACAGCTGTGTCAAAACTGCCTTTGGCAGAATTCCTGGGCTTAATTGTAACGTGTTCTCGGTGGAGAAGTCAGCGTATTAGACAGGTAGCTTTCGTCTGACAGAGGATGCTGGGAGTCCTTGTTCACCAACATCTGCAGGATTGTATATGCTACATCAGGATTGTATATGCTACATCAATATGGCAGCAATATCTAGCTAATTTAGTTATCTTGTAGCCTGTGCTCCCTAGTCCTACCTCATAGGTGCCATTTATTGAGAGTCTATACATTTAGACTGTATCTCATGTTAAACTGCTGCTGTTTTGGACACCTGACCATAAATGTGGGAATGGCATGACAAGTACCTATGCTACATCATCCGCACTAAGGTTAGTAGTTTACCCCCAACCCAGTCAAATTGATATAAAGCAGCAGGACCCCCCACACACCCTAAAACCCCATAACCATGGTCTTTCCTCTTTCTCCCCGGCTTCCTGAACGCGATATTCCTTTAGATCCTCGCCGATCCATGTCTGAAGGTTCATGGCTCCTCTGCAAGTTTAATGAGCTTGCACATCCACAGAGGAGGCCACTTGGGAAAGCATCGGTCATTGCCTTGATTGGCAGCTGCTACCCAGAAAGATCATCAGAGGATGGTTGGAAATAGCAAGGATGGAGAGGACATTGGGGTAATAGTATTGTGCCTTGGGGTATAAATTGCACTTGAGCCGTGGAATTGCCCTATAAAGAAGCCACAGCACGTTATAGACGGAGTCATTGCACATGATGAAGATGGAGGCCCAGACATTTTGCCCAGGTCACATGAGTCTCTGGAAACCAACCCAAAGCTTCAATTGACACTCAGACATTAAGGCTAGGTACACACAAGGAGATATTTCGACCCAATCAACAATCAACAGTATTTGGCGAAATTTACAAATCTGATTTGGAACAAAAGAACAACCAAGATCAGTCGGCCGTCAGTGAAAAAATATTGACAATATTTTACCCAATCCACCGAAATACTTGAATAACATCGGTAAAGATTGAAATTTCACCCTCATCTGAATTAGCCTAAGGAATCAAAAATGGCAGAACTTCTCTTCCCCCACATCCCTGTATTTTTAATGTTCTTCCAAGTACAACATTCCAGTAGATGAAGCTGATCGAAGAATTCTCCTTAATACCTGGCACATTTTAATATCATCTACGAATAGTTGTGTGTCTGCAGACAGGGTTAGAGGGCTTTGCTGTCAGACTAACCACATCTACACTTGTCTCCATTTTGGCCACGGAATGTAGGTTTTGAGTCAGCCTGAGGTAACACTTGTATCCCAATGGAATCCTGGGATCTAAACATTGTCAACAGGCTATGGCAGACTTTATTGATTCTATGAAACCACAAGGTACACATGGATAGCTCAAAATGCGCAATTGGATTGCGATAACACATGTGATGTCTATGTACTGATTGTTATAACACATGTAATAGGTACTTGGATAACGGATGCTATAACACATGTAGATAGGTCTATGTATGGATTGTTATCAAACATGTAGATAGGTCTATGTACGGATTGTCGTATAACACTGTGGAAAGGTTCTATGTACGGATTGTTTAAATCACATGTAGAGGTCTATGTATGGATGTTATAACACATGTAGATAGGTCTATGTAGTGGTTGTATAAACATAGTGGAAGGTCTATGTGCGATTTTTATAACACAATGTAGATAGGTCTATGTATGGATTGTTATAAACACATGTAGATGGTCTATGTACGGATTGTTATAACCATGTAGATAGGTCTTGTACGGATTGTTATAACACAGTGATAGATGTCTAGTATGGATTCTATAACACATGTGGATAGGTCTATGTACTGATTGTTATAACCATGTAGATAGGTCTATGTACGGATTGTTATAAACACATGTAGATAGGTCTATGTATGGATTGCTATAACTGTGGATAGGTCTAATGTAACGGATGCTAATAACATTTGGATAGGTCTAGTACGGATTGTTATAACACATGTAGATAGGTCTATGTACGGATTGTTATACACATGTAGATGGTCTATGTATGGATTGCTATAAATTGGATAGGTCTATGTTGGTTGTATAACATGTAGAAGGTCTATGTATGGATTGTTATAATACACATGTGGATAGGTCTATGTATGGATTGTTATAACACATGTAATAGGTTATGTACGGATTGCTATAACACATGTAGATAGGCTATGTACGGATTGTTATAACACATTAGATAGGTCTATGTACGGATTGCTATAACACATGTAGATAGGTCTATGTAGATTGTTATAACACATGGGAAGGTCTATGTATGGATTGCTATAACACATGTAGATAGGTCTAGTATGGATTGTTATAAACACATGTAGATAGGTCTATGTACGGATGCGTTATAATACACATGTGGATAGGTCTATGTACGTATGCTTATAACACATGGTAGATAGGTCTATGTATGGTTGATAACACATGTGATAGTCTATTTCGGATTGTTCTAACACATGTGATGGTCTATGTAGATGTGTATAACACATGTAGATATGTCTATGTATGGATTTGTTAAACACTGTGATAGGTCTATGTACGGATTGTTATAATACACATGTGTGAGGTCTATGTCGGATTGCTATAACACATGTAGATAGGTCTATGTATGGATTGTTATAATACATGAGATAGGTCTATGTAGCGATTGTTATAACACATGTAGATAGGTCTATGTACGGATTGTTTATACATGTGGATAGGTCTATTGTAATGGAGTGCTATACACTGTAGATAGGTCTATGTAGGATTGTATAACACATGTGATAGGTCTATGTAGGATTGTTATATAACATGTGGATACGATGGTTCATGATATTCATTTCGATAACATTGGATAGGTCTAGGTAGGATTGTTATAATACACATGTGGATACTAGGTTCATATATATTGCTATAACACATGATAGAAGTTCTATGTATGATTGTATAAACACATGTAGATAGGTCTATGTACGGATTGGGTTATAATTACACATGTGGATGATAGGTTCATGATATTTCATTGCATATAACACATGTAGATAGGTCTATGTACGTTGGATAGTTATAAATACACATGTGGATACGATAGGTTCATATATTCATTGCTATAACACATGTAGATAGGTCTATGTATGGATTGCTATAACACATGTAGATAGGTCTATGTATGGATTGCTATAACACATGTAGATAGGTCTATGTATGGATTGTTATAATCACTGTGAGATAGGTTCATATTATTGTATAACATGTGATAGGTCTATGTATGGATTGTTATAATACACATGTGGATACGATAGGTTCATATATTCATTGCTATAACACATGTAGATAGGTCTATGTACGGATTGTATAACACATGTAGATAGGTCTATGTATGGATTGCTATAACACATGTAGATAGGTCTATGTATGGATTGCTATAACACATGTAGATAGGTCTATGTATTGATTGTTATAATACACATGTGGATACGATAGGTTCATATATTCATTGCTATAACCATGTAGATAGGTCTATGTATTGGATTGCTTATATACACATGTAGATAGGTCTATGTATGGATTGCTATAACACATGTAGATAGGTCTATGTAAGGTTGTTATAATACACATGTGGATCGATAGGTTTCAATATATTCATTAGCTATAACACTGTAGAATAGGTCTATGTATGGATTGCTATAAACACAGTAGAATAGGTCTATGTATGGATTGCTATACACATGTAGATAGTCTATGTATGGATTGTTAACACATGAGATAGGTCTATTTAGGATGTTATAATACACATGTGGATACGATAGGTTCATAGATTCAGTGCTATAACACATGTAGATAGGTCTACTGTACGGATGTTATAAACACATGGGATACGATAGTCATATATTCATTGCTATAACACATGTAGATAGGTCTATGTACGGATTGCTATAACACATGTAGATAGCTATGTATGGATGCTAACACATGTAGATAGGTCATGTTGGATGTGTTATAATCCACATGTGGGATGTCTATGTACGGATTGCTATAAACACTTGATAGGTCTATGTATGGATTGTAAACATGTGATAGGTCTAGTCGGATTCTTTACACATGTAGATAGGTCTATGTATGATTGTATAAAAACATGGAGATAGGTTGCTATATCATTGTATAACACATTAGAATAGTCTATGTATGGATGTATAACCATGTGATGTCTATGTGGATTGTTATAATACACATGTGGATACGATAGGTTCATATATTCATTGCTATAACACATGTAGATAGGTCTATGTATGGATTGTTATAATACACATGTGGATAGGTCTATGTAGGCTAGGTACACACAAGGAGATATTTCGACCCAATCAACAATCAACAGTATTTGGCGAAATTTACAAATCTGATTTGGAACAAAAGAACAACCAAGATCAGTCGGCCGCAGTGAAAAAATATTGACAATATTTTAACCCAATCCACCGAAATACTTGAATAACATTCGGTAAAGATTGAAATTTCACCTCATCTGAACTTAGCCTAAGGAATCAAAAATGGCAGAACTTCCTCTTCCCCCACATCCCTGTATTTTTAATGTTCTTCCAAGTACAACATTCCAGTAGGATGAAGCTGATTCGATAGGATTCTCCTTAATACCTGGCACATTTTAATATCATCTACGAATAGTGTGTGTCTGCAGACAGGTTTAGAGGGCTTTGCTGTCAGACTAACCACATCTACACTTGTCTCCATTTTGGCCCAGGAATGTAGGTTTTGAGTCAGCCTGATGGTAACACTTGTATCCCAATGGAATCCTGGGATCTAAACATTTGTCACAGGCTATGGCAGACTTTATGGATCTAGGAAACCACAAGGTACACATGGATAGCTCAATCAATGGATTGCGAAAACACATGTGGATAGGTCTATGTACGGATTGTTATAACACATGTAGATAGGTCTATGTACGGATTGTTATAATACACATGTAGATAGGTCTATGTACGGATTGTTATAATACACATGTGGATAGGTCATGTATGGATTGTTATAACACATGTATAGGTCTATGTACGGATTGTTATAACACATGTAGATAGGTCTATGTACGGATTGTTATAATACAACATGTGGATAGGTCTATGTAGGATTGTTATAATACACATGTGGATACGATAGGTTCATATATTCATTGCTATAACACATGTAGATAGGTCTATGTATGGATTGCTATAACACATGTGATAGGTAATGTACGGATTGTTATAATACACATGTGGATAGGTCTATGTATGGATTGTTATAACACATGTGGATAGGTCTATGTACGGATTGCTATAACACATGTAGATAGGTCTATGTACGGATTGCTATAACACATGTAGATAGGTCTATGTATGGATTGTTATAATACACATGTGGATACGATAGGTTCATATATTCATTGCTATAACACATGTAGATAGGTCTATGTATGGATTGTTAAAACATATGTCGATAGCTCTATGTATGGATTTCTATAACACACGTGGATAGGTCTACATGTGGATTGTTATAACATAGTATGTGGATGGCTCTATGTATGGATTGCTATAACACGTGTGGATAGGATAGGTTCATGTATTCATTGCTATAACACATGTGGATAGCTTTATGTATAGATCATTATAACACACGTGTGGATAGCTCTATGCCCGTCATGTTATAAACACACGTGTGGATAGTTCTATATATAGATCTCCTTGTCATGTAATTGACTTCACCTAGATCTTCTAAACAATCTACTGCAGGTATGTTTATATAGTAGGGGGAATATGACATGGACACGTGGGTCTCTGATCCACAGCAGTTAAGGGGGCTTCTCTATGGACATAGCTGTGTTACTGCTGGAGTGTGTCATTATTATGTACTTTGTACTCGTTTCTCACCTTTCACACTAAGTTCTGCATAGTTGGACACTCCTGATCCCCCAGAAGAGCGTAGGACGCACCGGTATTTGTTCAAGCTTCGCTGGGAGGTGTCTCCAACACTAACCATGGCTGAGAATCTCCGATGATTTACCACCCGGGTCACCATGAGAGCTGTATCCCGACCGTTCCACTGCTGCCAGGGGGACAGGAAAATCAAGATTCACTCATTTTGGCAAAGAATCTGCGGCTGACATATGGACACGTGTGTCTATTTAGAAATGACAGACAGATTTATGAATTCTATTTCCACATTTCAGATATTCTACATTTTGGAATCTGTACCTGAAGCTTTTCCATCAGCCGGTAACCTCACCTACAGCCGTAATCCGTTCTGATTGGTGCGTTTATCCCGTGTAACCATACACAGCTAAATTCCCCCCGTTAACACAAACGTAACTTGGGACAAGCTGCAGTAACGTTCTATCTTTGTTTAAAAGGCTTTCAAACATCTTTTTATTTTTAACACAGCGACCGTCTGTTTAGAACGAAATCCTGGTTATTTCCTGATATTTCCCCATTAAATAAAACAAATCTATTTAGTCTCTTTTAAAGATAAATGTATCTCTGGAGGTCAGACAAAATGAAAGTAATAAATCTCCTGCCTAGCCACCGTCCTGTTATAGGGTATGTGGGCTGATAGTCTTGTTTCTGATTCACAGGCGAAAATGAATTGTGTTACTTGCAGCCAGAAGACAGGTGACACTTACTCTAAGTGCCATATGAATTGCTGATTCTCCGGTTATCTGGTAAAGGACCGTGGGCCTGACCACATGATTGAGGATGCATATTACCCTGGAGATACCGTACCTACAGTGCTCACAGGATGCTCCTGTAATTTGATTGTGAGATAACAGTGTGAATGTTTCCAGCTCTACCCTGCAGTAACATTATCAGTGCTATCTGCGTGTGGGTTTATACTGGTCACATTGTGTTGTAGGATTCTCACTGTCATGACCACGCTATTCATTAATTTTCCGGATATGAAATATATCCACCTGGTCCAATCAATCTGAAATGATTGGTTCTGTGCACAGTGAAAACTAATGTTCTCAGACCTGAAGTACAGACTGGAACACAGCTGGTGTTGGATTAATGGGGACCCATGGGACATTCTCTCCCCACCAATCCAGCCATGATAACTGGGCTATTGTTCTAGAAGAAATTTTAAATGACAATTCACTCAGGCAATTCTAGGACACAATTTAAATTTTTATTTGGCGAGCTCCATAGGCATCAAAGGAGGTATTAACCTCTTAAAAAGTTATTAAATGGTAACTACAACTCGCATTCCTTTCAAACAAGCCCAGTAGAGATGGGACCCAGATCCAACATGGAACCCCTCAGCCCTGAAATCCAAACTTTCTGTCCGAAACTGGGCGGATCGCTCGGGTTTCGGGACTTTGGAGCATATATTGGAGGGTTACCGAATGCACCAGGTTATTTTCAGTAGAAAATAACCTTGAATGTTTGATAACCTTCAAAAAATATGATCGGAAACTCAAGTAGTTTCCGATCCTATTTTCGAGGGTTATTGAACTTTCGAGGTTATTTTCGAGGGCTACCGAAAAATAACCTGGTGCATTCGGAACCCTTGAAAATACGTTCTGAACCCTAGAAAGTTACTTCCAATTTTTGGGTTTTTTCCGAGTTCCGTAAATCCAAAAACGGAACTAAACGTCAGAGCTTAGGCCATCTCTAAAGCCTAGTATAAGGGATCTGGATCTCAAGTTATAGGCTTTTAAATTTACACTTCCTAGTAAGCCCTGTCTCTCTGAGTCTCTGTGACAGGTACATGATGTGCTGTCTAATAAGCCCCACCCGCAAAAAAACTCAATAGTTTCTGCTAGTTATAGGCCTGCAACCATTGTTCTATTTATTGGCACCTTAGGGAGAGAAAATCTATTTATTTTCAGGCTTTTGGCTAGCTTTAAAAATTATTTAAGGAGTTCGGGGACAGGGCTTATGAAACAGCTGATAATAAAAGTGGGCATCTCTAACCTTAGACTTGGAGCAGACCAGTGGTGATATTACAGCTCACAGTGCTAGCAGGAAAAAAACGCCCTTTATGCTGCTGTAACTTTGGATACACTGCAGCTAGGAGAATGATCCTGAAGTCATTTTTAATAAAGGACACTTGTATTGCAACCACAGTTCCCCATAAAAATTAGGAAAGGAGTGCTTTCTGGGTAATCTTCATGTTTCCCTGCTAGCCCTTGAGTAAATGCTTTACCTTCTACAATGGTAGTTTCATTGGTGACATGGCTCGCAAGATCTATTGTGTCTTTACCTGCAGCCACAGCTTGTCGTGCTGGGACCATTTTCCACCAGCGATGCACTGAAAAGTGGCGTTCTGTCCCACATTGACTTCCGAATTCTGCAATCGCAGAAAATGGGGCGCGTTTCCTTGGGTTACAGAAGAAGGGGGAAAGTTAGTGATCCTATCCTAGAAGGATTAGAATATCCATATTAAACAAATACACCTAATTCTGCCCCAGATGTATCTGGCCCAAAACTCAATGAAACGGATTGAATTATTATCACAATGGTATTTTTGGACCACAGAGAACCCATCAAAGCTCGGGGGAAAATATAAACCTGTTATTTCTTCCTGAACATCCGCTCCAATAGTATTTTATAGACAGACATGCTTCCGCCAGCAACCAAACACACAGCAACCAAAACACTGACTTCTTCTACCGCTTTCTTTCTTAACGTTTGAAAAACCAAGGCCGTTCTCTATAAAAGCCAAAGTGATTATGTCTGTAACTGCTTGAACAAAAAAAAAAGTCGTATACATCAAGGAGAAGAAATTGTTCTGTGCTGCAGCCTTTCTACAATTGGAGACATTATCTCAGTAGGGCGCACAGGGCTTATAATGAATGTTTGCCCTGACATCCCTTGTTCCCTGCTCTGGACGAAATGACAGCAGTAAAAAGAGCGTAATCCCAAAGCTCTCCTGCTGTCTGTTGTCAGACTACGAATCCCAGCAACCCGTATTGGTCACAGGTAGACAACAGATCACAATGGGTACATCTTGCCCGCAGTAAAATTGTATGTTCTGAACTAAAGCGTCACCATTTCATACTACGGCGAACAGAAACATCCCATCAAAATGATTTCTAAACAGTGTCTGAATCCTCATCCCCTAAGGCCCTACTAAACATCACGGTGGCGTTATTAAGACACTGAATCTTGTACCATTTAACCTGACTGCGGCACAGGGGTAATGAGATGCCCAACCTAGTAGAACGATTTGATGAGATTTTGCCTATTGCGACATTAACTCCTTCAAACATTTATTGAACTAAAGGAAATATCACGCACCCCCCACACTTTAATAGGAAAACAGGAATGTAGCATGACAAGAAATACAGCAATTTCATGAAACATGCACCTTGACATGGGATTGGTCGTTTGACTTTTAATGGGCTCTCTCATTGGTCCTTTAATTTTCCTATTCTGAAATCTTGTCTGGTGGAAGTAATAAATGCAAAACAAACTGAGCACACAGAGAGTAAATCAATTCAGAAGTCCAGCATCGATATATATAAAACAGAAGACGGGGAAGCAAAGTGTCAAATCAAACAAAGAAAATTAAACTACAAAAAAAAAAACAAACCAACTCTGCAAGGCTGAAGAATGTAATACCTACATGTCTTCTCTTTGTAAGGTTTGTTCTTTAATATAATAGCAGTTGTGTTTAAACATTTCTGACCTTTAAGCGGTTGGGAAAAAAGATGGTAGGAGAGAAGAGCAAAGCGAGGTGGTTGGAGAGAGATGGATAGAGAGGGCTGAGGATGTAAAACCAGAAAGTATGGAGGAATTTAAGGAGGGAAGCAGGAGCGTGAAAGGGAATTTAAGGCTGTGTACACACTATGTAAATGTTCTCCCCAGAATTCGTTTCCAGACAGGTGGCATGAAAAAGTAGCCGGGTGAGGCAGGGAAATTTGTGACCCGCATACAGAGTACACAGGTTCCTGAAAGAGTTAGTTAACCCGTCCTTACATTATCTTGCGTATGTAGAAAAGGGGTCTTAACCAGGCAGTTTTGCCTGGCATGGTGCTTGGCCTATGAGTAAGAGCAGTCGGCTCGAAACGCGTAAGGCTATGGATCTGATGTACACTTGTCTTTTGTCCTGATGATGTATTGAATAAATTGAATTGAATTTTGAACAAGCTGCTGGATTTTGTTTACCGGAGTGCGCGGCCGTATTGTATTTGGTTGGTGCTTGGCACACACCTATTAAAGGGCAAGTCCAGCCCTGAAATGAAAACTTACATACAGGTAAATCACCTTCTAAAACCCTAAACGGTAATAGTTTGAAATGTGAAATATATAAGTCTAACCTGAAATCCTGTACAATGTCCTGTTGCCCCTGTTTCTGCTTCCTGGTTCTTCCAGTTAGTAACTGTCAGTTATGGATTTGACAGTCGACATCACAGCCAATGACTGAATGTTAATCCCCTGTCTGCCTCTTCTGAGCATGCCCAGGCTCAGTACAGGCTCAGTACAGGTTTCTAAATAGCTCTGTTTCCATGAGGCATCCAGAAGCATAGCAGGCATACAGTAATGAATTCATAGGACAAACTATGATATATCAACATATTATAAAGAGGCCATTCTTTCTAAAAGATGTTCTTATGGGGGGTGGAGTTGTCCCCTACATTCTTTAGTAAATCACATCAATGTTTTTGTCGACGAATGATCTTATAGTTTGTACCCAGCTTAAGGGATAAAAATAAAGGGAAACAGAAGGAAATTGGATAAAACAGCCAAGTGTAGAAGTAGAGACAAAGAAGGATGAAGCAATGGGTATAAGAGGCTGACAAATGAGAGAAGAAAGAAACCAGGTGAGTTTAGAACCATGGGGAGCTGAAGATGCTGTAAGGTTCTAAGACTGGGGAAAGAGAGGAACCACAGTACTAAATATACATACGGCATGGGTGAGCCAGAACGCGGACCTCATCCACAGCGATGTATCCAGAGTGATCCTTAACGGAAACAGCTTCAAATATAATCTGCAAGTAAACCAGTTATCGGGATATAAACTTTATATTATGTTATGGTTAGTAACAAAAATACTTTTCATGGTATTCTTAGCAAATTTTACATTACATCCGTCATTACAGCAAGCCCAGGTATTACCTACTCTACCTTCCCGCCTCCCCTCACTCACTGAGCTCATTTAAGCGCAGTATGTTTCACACAGGGATACAGGAGCTTTTCAATTAAGATTCTTTGTATTCTTGAGGGGGTGAGGAAGTGACAGGACTGTCTGCTCCAGTGAGACGATGTTTGGTTTAGAATTACTTAGAAAGGAGAGTGATACATGATTTTATTAAGTGATTCATCATCTGTAAGTGTAAAAAATCATGTTTATCCTGGGGCCTCTCATTTCTGCATTTAAAGAGAGATTTACCTTTAATTCCAGCTTAAACATGTTTCTCCAATATCTGGAATTTATTCTGTGAGGCTAAGAAAATATTTATCTGAACATGGCAAATTGGACTCTAAATAGAGCTGCAATACTGGGGTCGATGGATTAGATTCCTTAGATAATCCTCAGAATAATTATCGCAATCACTGGGGAAAGCTAAACTATTTTGGTACCTGAGCTACAATTGCCCCTTGCTGCTAACTCCTATCACAGGCTGAGAGGAAGAGAAATAAAACCTCAGCAAGTAAACATTAGTTCTGCTGATTCCCCACCTAATGGGAAACCTCAATTACTATAGTTAGAGGAAGGAAAAAAATCTTTAAGTTATACAGCAAGCTAGAGGTCTCTCTTCCCGTTTTTCCATTCTCTTGTCATTGGCATCTATGGAGATGACATCAATTGTGGAGGAGAATGGGAAAAAAAGATTGGCTGCATTCCATTTCAAAAGCAAGATGGAGGACCGAACACCAAGAGATAATGAAAAATCTTGTTTCAGAACCACACATCAGAAACATACCATTCGGTTCCCTCCCCCATCAGGTGATTGGCAACATTCACCATTTTGTCACTAAGTAAAAACTTATATAAAATATTTTCCCTTTAACCAAATTAGCCACCTCAAGTGGGACTTTACTTCTCATTTCACATTAGATAATGTCTGTTGAAGTGGTTCTAATGGTAAAGATAGGCTTACATGGATTACATAAAAATATATATATACATGGTTCATTTTGATTGGTTTATCAGAAAGTGGACCACTGTATGACTTTCTGTGTGATAGGCTGCCCAGTGATAGGGACGGATTTACATCTCAGGGAAGGCTTAACCACACCTATCAGCACATGACTAGGAGACCCCCTGATTACCTGATAGAAGTTGGGCCAGAAGGTACTTATGGCCAATTCTGTCCGGACCCAGCCTTCTGTAACTACGCCAGACACATTCCATACTGGGTTGCCCTGAGGTCCACCATTCACCTTTACATAGACATTGAGAGTTCCAGGGCTAGAACGCCCAGACATGTAGTAATGGAAATCAATGCAATGGGTGTCGTTTTCTTTGAGTACAGGAAGGAGGAGATGAGCTTTCTGTCCTGAAGCAAAACCAGAACTGTTCACCACCATGAAGGATCCTGAGAGCAGACAGAGATAAAGGGAAGTAAGCAGCGATGAAAAAGTATCCCAATAGTGGAAACAGAAGCCAATGAAAGTTGATTGGAAACTGGGGAAAGACACTGATGAACCCAATGTATGAAACAGGTGAATGGAGACATAATGGGGACATTGACATCAGCTCTACTTGTCTTTGTTACCTGTTGGAATTGCTGAGTCCAGCGGAGGTTTCTCCCATGTGTTCACCTGCTCCCACGTGAATCCACTGGTGCCCAAAGCCACACTGTATCCACAGCTATTGTAATGGTCTTCAAACGTGCAGCCACCTGTAGGGGGCGACAAAGAGACAGGAGATTAAAAATTGCCCCATAAATTCCACTATTTTTTTTTTCTCATTTTAGGTCATACACACTGCCCAATTATATTTACTTAACATACGTAACAACACAGATATTTCTTTTATGGGAAATCCTAGAGCTGAATCACATGGTTTATTGACACAATGACTGATCGTCAGTCTGTTGGTCCGAATGAGAAGAACCTATATTTCAGCACGACCGATCACGTGACCTATTAAAGACCACCAAATCCGATCCTATCATGGTTGTGGCAATTTTCTGCAGGTGTTTTGGACTATAATACTCCATCAGTCAGGCTGTGAGGTGTAATGCAGTAACTATGTCAGTGCTTGAGTTCTACTGATCCCGAATTGTGTCCTGTGATCCAGCCAAGTGAATACAGAAAATCCTAATCAATAGACAGTGTCCCGGACACATCTAGCTGCTGGATCCTGCTGTGCACCGTCCCAAACACCTTAGCTAGTCAAATTGAAAAAATGGTTTGCAGGAGCTTCCAGACAAAGAAGACTCCAAAGGATATCGTTTGGTGCTTTATGGACACGACACGTCCTTTATCAAGTGTCACTTCATGTCCGAAACATGTCGTGTCAATAAAGCACCATTTTTCCAATTTGACAATACAAAAAATCCAATAACCCATTGCTTAGTCAACATTTCAATACATTTTCTTCATGTTCGTGACATGTGTGAATATATGGAACAGAAATTCCCAATACCAAATAATAATTATTAATAATATAAATAATCAAAATAATTAATAATTAACATTGCACAGAACACATTCAGGCCTTTGTAAGAAAAGTTCTTATTGTTAAAAATGGTGCTAATTTTGCCCCAACCAATCAGATGTTACGTTCTATTTGAAAGCTAAAATCTGATTGGTTGGGGCCAAATTAGCACCATTTTTAACAATAAGAACTTTTAATACAAAAGGCCTGATTAGAGCTACAGTTTGGCGATGGCACGTACGCACACACACACAGAAATAATAGATCCATAAATCATAAGAAGGGATTCAGAGAAAGACACTCCAAGCTGAGATGGAAGGAGAAGAAAAAATCCTTTGAAATGTCAAAGATGCTGAAAAAAAGAAAAAGCACCACGGATCGACAGTGGGAGATCTTATAAGCCTCCGGCTAAAAAGGTAGAATAGAAAGGAGAGAAGCGGAGGCACAGAGAGTGCCGTAGAATGTCTATATTGAATCTCAACAAAGACAAGGCAAGTTTGGCGCTGCCAACAAAAGAGTTTTGTTGTGTGAACCTCCCAGACAGTCTTTGCTGCCATGACTGATACGGTTAAAGCGAAGACCCATCAGCATCACAGACCAAGCAGGAACCAGAGGAAGTGATTACAGCTCCTTTTATGTTGCTGCTTTGTAATCTCTCTCCGGCTGTTGCTTAGACTATATCTTCCAGCATATTCTGCCGGCCACAGTGTGAGTTATAGTTTACCAACAGACGGAGGAATGCAAGTTATAGATCCCCCCTGACTTACACAAACGTGAAAAGTGTTTTGTAAAATTTGTGTGTGCTTGTGAAGGTTTTCATTCATCCAGGTCATGCTATATCTGTAATGTTCATTCATCCAGGTCATGGTCTATCTGTAATATTCATCCATCCAGGTCATGCTATATCTGTAATATTCATTCATCCAGGTCATGGTCTATCTGTAATATTCATTCATCCAGGTCATGCTATATCTGTAATGTTCATTCATCCAGGTCATGCTATATCTGTAATATTCATCCATCCAGGTCATGCTATATCTGTAATATTCATTCATCCAGGTCATGCTATATCTGTAATATTCATTCATCCAGGTCATGGTATATCTGTAATATTCATTCATCCAGGTCACGGTCTATCTGTAATATTCATTCATCCAGGTCACGGTCTATCTGTAATATTCATTCATCCAGGTCACGGTATATCTGTAATATTCATTCATCCAGGTCATGGTATATCTGTAATATTCATTAATACAGGTCATGGTATATCTGTAATATTCATTAATTCGAGGGTATAAGTCGAGGGTAGAATTATGACCACTACTGCCTTCTGATTCCTTGGCACTCCAGATGTTTGTAAACTACAACTCCCAGCATGCTTTAGTTGCTGGGAGTTGTAGTTTACAAACATCTACAGTGGAACTGCACACACTGAACCAACTATCCTTTTCCTGACCCAAATGCCCCCTTACTCTCCCCTCCCTGCACCCATCTTCTCATGCAGCCTTCTCCCATTCAGACTTTGCCAAATACCAGGAGTCAGAGACCAGCCATCATCTACGGTAACTTGAAATGCGGAATCCAGCGTCCACATGCACTGATGGTCACATCCACTGACGTCACTACTCGGCGCCGGCCTCATTTCCCGGTGCCGAGTGTTGACGTCAGTGGATGCGACCATCAGTGCATGCGGACGCTGGATTCCTCATTTCAGGTTAGTTAGTGACTGACTCGAGTAAAAGTCGAGGTTCAGATTTCAGGCTGTTTTTTTTTTATACTCGAGTATATACGGTATTCATCCATCCAGGTCATGGTATATCTGTAATATTCATTCATCCAGGTCATGGTATATCTGTAATATTCATTAATCCAGGTCATGGTATATCTGTAATATTCATCCATCCAGGTCATGGTATATCTGTAATATTCATCTAGTCATGGTCTATCGTAATATTCCTTTAGATATGGTTAATTGTAATATTCTACCAGGTCATGGTATATCTGTAAGATCATCATACAGGTCATGGTATATCTGGATATATTCATCATCCAGGTCATGGGATATCTGTTATATATCATTCATCAAGGTCATGGTATATCTGTAATATTCATCCATTCAGGTCATGGTATATCTGAATATTCATTCATCAGGTCATGGTATATCTGTAATATTCATTCCACGGTCATGGTTATTTGTAATATTCATTCATCCAGGTCATGGTCTATCTGTAATATTCATCCATCCAGGTATGGTTATCTGTAATATCATTCATCCAGGTCATGGTATTATCATCGGACTATTTCATTCATCCAGGTCATGGTCTATCTGTATATTCATTCATCCAGGTCATGGTCTATGTGTAATATTCATTCATCCAGGTCATGGTCTATCGTAATATTCATCATCCAGGTCATGGTAATCTGTAATATTCATCATCAGGTTATCGTTTATCAATATTCATTCATCCAGGTCATGGGATATCTGCAAATTCATTCAATCCATTCATCATCCAGGTCCTGGATATCTGTAATGTTCATTCATCCAGGTCATGTAATTGTAATATTCATTCATCAGGTCATGGTATACTTGTAATATTCATCCATCCGGTCATGTCTTATCTGTAATATTCATCCATCCAGGTCATGGTATATCTGTAATATTCATTATACAGGTCATGGTAATCTGTTGTATTCAATTAGATCAACTGACTTGAAGTTTAGTTCTTGAAGACGTTTCGCTAGTCATCCGACTGGATCTCTCAATTCGAATGACTTGTACAGAATCTGTGGCAATTAGTACCCTGGAAATGCTGTTTTGACACCTTACCCTGGGCGTTCCTAAAACACCTCTTAGCCACTAACCAATCACGCCCTTAACACCTGGCTGTGATATGCTAATGGGATTTCCAGGGTACATAATAGCACAAGATTCTTGTTCAAGTCATTCGAATTGAGAAGCCAGTCGGATGACTAGCGAAACGTCTTCAAGAACTAAACTTCAAGTCCAGTTGATCTAATTGAATACAACAGATAAAAGTGTGTAGGCCAAGGCTTTCTTATTGCAGAACCACAAAACCGCCACATCAATGGTCCTTTCCATTTTTCTATTATAGAAAAACTAGATCAGCAATCCAGCCACATAGATCCTTGTTTTAATCTTTCTAAATTCATTTTTCACTTAGTAATAATCCAGTTTCAATGAGGCAATAGGACTGGGCAGCTTGTGTCACACAGCCAATAGAAACACCCCTCTACTCCGGTAGCTGGTTTGTCAGGGAGCGGATGGAGCAATGTTCCGAAGGGTAGTCCTTCCTGAGGGTGCAGGGGTGTTCCTAGGGTTGGCACCTGAAACAAAATTAACATAGGCATGGCTTGTGGAGGGGTGCGGTGGGCTGATGGTAAACTTAAGGGCTGACTTAACACTGACTGGTGCTAAAATGTAGTATTGCAGGAAGGAGGATTTTAAAACTGCCGCCTTTTAAGCGTTTCACAGGGGCGCGCTCTGAGCAATGTTTCAGTTTGCTTCATGGTAGTGGCAACCCTGACTGGGTGCTGACAATTCCCATAGAAATATTGATTTTGGTTTGAAAATATTAATATATTGGATCCAGGGGGGGATTGCGAACTGATCTTCCTAATTTTAATTTATGTAAGAAATCAAACCGCTTCTACTAATACATAAACACAGCAACGTGCCAGAACAATGTAACCACAGGAAATTTCTGGTACCTTTACTGTAAACAGCCGAGTTGAACAGACACATTCAGATTCTTTTAATACGTTTCCCCATTAAACCATATTTATATCAGTAACCAAGTGTGAAGAGTGTGTGTGAGATGATTATAGCAGAGCCTGCTGATCAATAAACATGTGAATACAAACAATCCCAACATATTCCGACAACAAAGGGGGAAGATAGAACGTTAGATGATTTATCAGGGAAAACTACAAAGTGCTACATTGCTGCTTAATGAATACTCTTGAAGTCAAAAGATTGAAATTCCCTGTACTAATTAATAAACCCATTTAATTTTATGTATAAGAAACAGGAGAGATCTAAACAAATATAACTATAATATTCATCAGTACATATTCAACCCCAGATTAGCTTTAGCTAATTATGACACATTTCAGCATTTCAAAGACATCTGGGAATCCAATCTGATCATTTATTACTGTCAATACAACAACAGAGAAAACGACCAGGGAGCTTCACATTTCTTAAAAGCAGAAAAGGTTCTGCGGATTTTTTTGAAAATTCCTCTTGCTTGTGGTTGGGCCTTGAGCTTTACATAGGTGTTTTAAGGGGGGGATTACAGGGTGCCAGAATCCCTCCTTCTGCTGGTTTATAGTTACCTGCAGTTCTGGCGCCTAGAGATCATCAGAAAGTGTAAGAAAAGTGTGAAAGGGGATTAAAACAAATGGGAGCCAAGATACAGACCGAACAATAAGTTTTACTTGTTTCGGATCCGACGGTTATCGGGGCTTTATCGTTACTGTGTGTACCCAGCTTAACACAAATGTGTTACTCATCATTCTTATGCTTATTGTCCTAGTACCATAATTAGCATTAGCTGAACTCCAGAAAGGAACAAGGATTTATAGGTTGTTTTTACTATAATGAGGTTTTCACCTGGAACTAAAGGTTCGTACACACGTGTGATCGCGGGTCCCGACCCGGATTCTGTACCACTAACTGCATCAATCATGTCCCGTCCTGCAGTGCTACAATGAGCTTCCATTGTCTGGTTTGCCTCCTTTCCTTGGCCAAGCCTTCACCTCCAGTACATCACACCTTAAACTAACACACAAGGGTTGGGAGTGGATGAGGGGCAAGCGAAGGTAAGGGTTCCTGAAATGGTTCTCATAATCAGCCATACCATATAACAGTTTGAGGTATAGTTATGTATATAGTATGTCATAATGTAAACATAGTTCTATCCTAAGGTTCGTACACACGTGTGATCGCGGGGTCCCGACCCGCGACACACAATCTGTATGAAGTTGTTTTGCCCGATAATCGGCACGTGTGTAGGGCCTTATGTTCGGGGATCCGCCAAGTCGGTTGTTCGGCCAACCAGACAATGGAAGCTCATTGTAGCACTAGCAGGACGGGAAATGATTGAGGCAGTGTGTGGCACAGGATCCGTAAAGTGGAACTTGTCTGCAGTGCATGGTGAGTTAAGCCAGTGTGGTAGTGCACATTTGCTCTAAACTGAAGATGGAAAAATCTTGTCCTATCTCTATAAGAACTATGAAATAAAGACAAACGGATGGGTCTATAGCTCAGAATGTGTGTCAGCCATGAGTGGCTAGTACACAATGGGTCCATAGACGAATGCTGGCCGTCACAATATTTAGATGAGATGTGGGTGCTATTTACATCAACATTAGGATCAGTGTGCCTGTTATTAATAGTCAATGTGCCCCAAAACATGTATGTGACATGCAATGTGTTTTCCAATCAAACATGAAACATAGTAAATACTGGTCGATGTCAATCTAACTTTGCAACAATAATAATAAATTGCAATAACTTCTACAATGGCCAATAAACTCTGTCCAATCAATATTACAATTAATGTCGGATAGAAACAATCAATTCTATACAGGATTCGGAACAATTCACATAATGCCGAATTCTTCGGAATGTCATGCCAGCGTAGCCAATACGGAGTATGGGTGAGCGATTGTTTTTCCTTATGGAAGATTACAATCCAGGAAGTGTTCCAGTCTATGATCCATGAGGCCAAATTTACCGCGGGTTATTGGAATAGAACGGAGCCGCAGTGTACATTAACAAAATGGCCAACATAGGCTAGGTACACACAAGGAGATATTTCGACCCAATCAACAATCAACACTGCTGCTGTTTTGGACACCTGACCATAAATGTGGGAATGGCATGATACTATATTTTGTAGTTTACGGGTTTATAGCATCAAATACATTAATCTTCAGCCCGCTCTTTAACTACATCTCCCTCACCAGAACGCGGGGGGGGGCGCGGCTATTATCACTTCTGAATAGTTAGAGGTCTCAAGGGGGGGGTGCAGAGGGCAAAATGAAATCGCCACCTATTTTAGACAAGTCACTGTTTTCGCAGTTAGAATGAGGCTTCTGTGGGATCTGTCTGAAACAAACCGCAAAAGGGACCCATTCAAGAAGCCTCTAGGGAAGTGCAAATCCGCCCCTGCAAACTCCGAGTGCACTGGGCTTCAACAGCCTGACGCTTCCAATCCTCTGCCAGGACCTTCCCTGCTTGCATGTCCAGGATACACTGCACCTGTTCCTGAGCTATGGGACTAAGGCCCTGCCTTCCTGGGCCAAGTCGGCAGGCTGATCTTAACACTCATCTTGATCGCAGCGGTTTCATATACGTCTCATAACCAAATGTTTGTGAAGGACATAGAATTACTCCTTCTTGTAACCCATGGTGAACGCACTTAGGTAAATCACATCTCAAAACCTATAGACCTTAATATACCTCAAGGGTTTCTGGGAGCTGGACGAGCTAATCTCTAGGTTGACGAGGCCACATGGTGGAGCACCTGAATGTCGCTCTTAAGGCGATGGCCCCTAACCACAAGCCAGTTGACTGGTATTATGGCTGCACAGATCCCTGAACAGTATAGTATATTATTCATGTGTTTGTCAATGGTTGCAAAATCGGTTGGAGGCTGCTCGAATTAGCTTGTGTATGTGTCATCTTAATTGTTAATTAGGCTGTGTATACACTAGTTGTGACAGGACGAATAATGCATTTAATTGATAAACCGGTGAGTTGGATCTGATGGGAATAAAAGGGCCTATTAAAACCATTCTTCTGGACCATAATTATGACCACGTTATGGAGATCGTTTTGTGCCATTTTTTAAGATACCACAATGGATCTCATCATGCAATCACGCGCTTCCGGTGTGGCCAAATGGTCAAACCCACGATTGTGTTCCAACAGGGGGAAACGGGTAACATCCATGAAACAACGATTTCCTCAACATGCCCCAAAGGCAGACGTACAATATTCTAGATTATCCTGAGTGGAAATATCTATTTTATTCTTTAGCTGCAAATTCTAACAGCATCTGGTCTACGCACGTACTATATAATCTCTTCAATACCATGTATGAGGATCAGTTGCCAGGTGCCCCTCACAACTGTGATGGCTAGCTTAAAGGATTGTCATGGTTGTGCCTGCAGGACAGAGGGGACAGATTCACCAAATACCCATTATTAACATCAATAGAACATACAGGGTTAAAGGGATTGGAATAGACCGTAGCAAGGGGATAAGTACCAATGGGGATATTCGCTTGTGTAGCATTAGGTTACAAACATGGTCCACACCTTACAATTAGTTATAGAGTAAACAAGCGGTGCAATATTTCAGATTGTTTTAATTAATACACAGACAATGCTTCCCATTTCTATGCGCTGGGAGTGGCGCGTAGCAGCTTTACAAACTTTAGATATGAACTACTCTAGATGCTGCAGAACTCGTTAATGGGAATAGAGCGCAAGCAAGGAATGTAATCCGCGTGCCCAGAAAACACGTAACTCTATCAGGTCAGGGAAGGTAGGGGGTAATAAAACCCTCAAACAAAATCAGTGTAGGTAATTATCTCTGTTAATAGCGTTCCTATTTGTTGTGATGTCTCCAGTTCCATCATGTTTCCGCACTCCGTACCAGGACATTAGCTATTTCTACCTATAATCAATTTAATTGTTAAGCTCTTTTGGCGAAAACCCTCTTTCCAGAAGTGATTTGTGGCTTATTGTAGTAAGTTATTAGAGGATCCCACATGTATTTTGGTCTATTTTATGCTTGTGTCTCTGCTGGAAGAGGGGGGGGGGGAAATAAGACATTCTATTCAGCACAATAGAAGATCGTGATGTTTAAGCCCAGTCGTAATTCAAAAAAAAGTATAAATAAAGTTGATTGGCGTTTGAAAAAAAAAAAAAAACCCAGTCTGGCCACACTGGGTGCGCTCACCCCTAGCTTGCGATGCGCTAAGGAATGCACCCGATCAGAATTTTTGTGCAACATTGACGCAATAGCAGTACACAACGCAATTGGGGGCACATTTCCGGCGCGCTAACTATGCGTTGTAGGCCTCACCCCCCAACCTGCAACAAATATTCTTTTGTGTCTCAAACCTTCAATAATCTTTAGGACCGTGATATCAACCTGCGCGAACCAAGGCTGCTGGGAGTTGCCCGGTTTAGCTCACTGCTTTAGGCCCAGATGCGTTTGTGGCAATGACGGCTCTAAACCCAGGAATTGGTCCACAACTGCCATTCACCGCAGTTTAACCAACTATCGCTCACAAATGTGACATTGATTGAAGCCAGCCTAGTGGTTGAATATCAACGCTAGACAAGTTACAATCTGGGATCATTTTCTTATTAAATAACTGATTGCTATTTAAAATACTTTCATTCCCTTCCGCAGCTGCGAATCTGTCTAAACAACAAATGTCAAATGTCAGTCACGATTGTTGTGAAAATACGACACGCGCGGCGTTGTGTTATATAAATAGAACAGCATTTAATTGTGGAATGGTGAATGTGAATCTCATCAGACACTAACACACCTTTCAGGGAATTTAATAAAGTTCTTATCGTTAAAAATGGTGCTAATTTGCCAACAACCATTAGATGTTGACTTTCAAATGTTAAATAAGATCTGATTGGTTGGGGCAAACACAATAGTCAGGGAGTAATTAATAAAAGTTCTTATCGTTAAAATGTGCTTATTTTGCCCCAACCAATCAGATCTTATGAAAAGCTAACATCATATTGGTTGGGGCAAATTAGCACCATTTTTGATAAGAACTTTATTGAATAATCCGCTTGTATTTAATAGTGAACAGCACATGGTAAAACAGAACCAGAAATATCCTGGTATTTCTTAAATTAAACTATTACATGGTGTAAGACGGATACTGACATGCAGGTATACATAGATGACTTACCTCCTGTGTGTTTCTGTGACATCTGACAACCACCTGTGGCAGTGGACAATAACTAAAAATTCCAAAACAGCAGGGACCCATCCCACCAAAGCAGCATTCATGGGTGTCTTCCAGTGGGAGTGCGTGATTTGGGCCCCCTGAGGTCACAGTTATGGCAGCTGACATTTGGGACTATAATCCCATTCAAATACCTTTACACAGCCTGAGTTCATCACTGGCTGGTAGCCACCACCAGCAGCAGAGGAGGCAATCATTCAGTTATTGGCCATGTGCCACTACAAGCATCATTGCCAAGACTGCCAGCCCGAAGCTGCAGAGGAGAGCCCAGAGTGGGCGGGGTGGGCTGTGGTAAGTAATGATTTTTTAAATAAAATAGCGAAATGTGTTCTTTGGGGGTTTAAGCTGCTTCATCGTCAGTGGTGTGATGTTCCTTTTAAAACGGGTCCTAGAATTTATTTGGAAATAATAGAATATAGAGTCAATGTAATGAGGCAGTTTATGGCCAACTAAGAGCAGATCTCTCCGGCTGCTAAAGGTTGGTCAATTAGTTTGCTGTCTAGGCATCGTTTTTTGCATTAATCCTGCCTTGGTAAAGCTGTTAGAGAACAGTCATATGGTTTAAAAAATAATTAACCCCTGACCCTATATGAGATCCGAGTACGGAACATTGACTCGAATAGGGGGGCGGTATAAATCATTCCCTATTTGTCCTGAATTTCACCACACAAATAATAAAGGAAATGTTTGGACTGGACGAATTAGATTCCTGTTTCCCCTGTTCAAATTTCTACAGTTTTGATTAAAAGTTTAGTGGCTGTTTCCACCTCGAAATTTTGGGTCTGAAACTGGTGGTTCTGCCCCCAAACCAGTATGGCACCGGGGGAAAAAAATTCTGCACATCCTTACGCTAATGGTATAAAGCCTAATGGGTGGGTAGGTCCAGTGCACTCGTGTTGGTAACCCATACAGTGTTTCTTCTGGTTAGGGATACTCATAATAATTAGTTAGGCTATACATCAAGCAATTGTAATTTAACTTAAGTTTTTTGTCTGTAGGCAAACAGAGGCTTATATCCTGATAACCATAGGATGGCCACTGTCGCATTCACCTGTCAGAACCCTTATGCCAGTTTGACATAACAAATTAAATGAATACAACGTAAATGGACGGGAATAAGGGGATTGGTTTGATTAATGCAGAAAACGTTGTCGAAGTTGCACTGTTATTATATTGCCCTGAACAGGCAGCTTGTCCTTTGAGTGCCTTTCTCAGAATGAAATCTGGCCTTCCTGTCCTGCAAGGCTGGAGATGTTCCGATAACGGTTTATTACTGATAACATCTAACTGTTTTCTCAAACTCTGTCTCTTCATTGTCATTTTTCTTTTCTCATTTCAGGAACTGCCTACGGAAGGTGACATTGTGTGATGTGAGAGAGAGGAGGGCGTCCTTGCTAGGTTAACTATAATATCTATTAACCCATTCACTGCTGGTGCACATCGAGGTACGAACGGCCTGCCCTTGAATCCATTAGTTTATTCCTGGCATTGAATAAAATAGAAAGTCCTCTGCACTCTGTCCAAGTATGGGTGCTAACTCCTCTAAATCCAACCCTTGGTGGACCGTAGACATCCAAAGTAACCAAATTGAGGGTACACTCCAATAACAAATTCTATTTTATTTGTGACCACACATCATATCACGCAACGTTTTTGGGGGAATACCATGATGTGTGTCACAAATAAAATGAATTCTTTTTGGAGTGCGACCCTCAATTTGGTTTACTTTAGATATTCCTGGCATTGGGTCACTTTGTCCTGGTAGAGTAAATCACACACTGGGGATGTTTATAATGTTTAATGTTATTACTGCTGCCTTATAAATAGTGGAAGGTTTTCGGTCATGAATTAATAATCATGGTATTTTCAGATGAGGTAAATACACAGCTTTATATATACATATATAACCCTTTGTCCTACTCATTGTTTCCATAGAAGCAAATAGCTCACTTTTCAGCAGTTCTATATTACACTGTGCAGCCACTGAGTGTTTTCAACTTTGGTGGTCACATGATACAGCAGCCATTTGGTTTATCCATTCTATAATATGGGTTCCATGTTGATGTACCCTAAGATTATACAACTCAAAGTAACCAGGACTGACTTTATGAATATGTTTCTCTAAATTTCCAACTTTGGTCTTACTATACATTAGGAGGTTCAAAGATCATATTCAGACCATAAAGAAGTTGCAATTATATTTTTTTTCTCTTGACACAAGAAATTGACAAGGGAATTTAAGGAGCCCCTGAGAAAACATGGTATTACCGTCATCGCCTCTCTTCCTCTACCATCCAAAGCCTATGGTTTGGGGACAACCCTTAGAAGTTGGGACCTTGGCATTTGCAATGTTTGCCCTGACATGTTTAAACATCTATCCATCCCATTATCCTGCTTTTTCTTAATCAATATCTATACTGATCAATTTCTACTTCCAGGGATACGCCAATGATCCAATTAAACAAATCCCTGTCATTAAGCCTCCTTCTTTGCTCCTACACAAGTCTGACAACGTCTATATGAAATATGTACTGTCATTAGTTCGGTTGGTACCCATTACACACAGCTTTAACCATTCATCATTTCACAACATGGGTTTGCCCTTTAAAAATGAAACATCACCATCATGTTGTTTTTGCATTTGAGCCCTTTCATTTATTTGAGAAAAATATTACTGGGTACATTGCCCTTACAAGATGCCATCCCCTTCACTATTCATTATATTACTTATATCATGAAGCCTATCCCCTTCGGATAGAACAATTTTTAAGGGCATGTCCACCCCCAAACTATAATCCCACCCCACTAAATGCCCCCACCATGTAAGTGTAATAAAATCCTTACCTCACATCCCAGCTCCATAGGTTCTCCTGTATTCCCCCCCCAAGTCCCAAAACTGTCCACCAGAGGATAGCAGAGTCCATAAGGACTCTGCCTCCTATCTGGCCCCGGAGAAGTTTGCATACGTACTGCGGCTTCTCCCCCTCCCTCCCGTTTTAGATCCCTCCCCCTACCATAAAAACCCTTGCCCATATAAGAGATATCTTCCCCAGCCCCAACGCAAAAAAATAATTTTAGAAGTCCACAGAACTCATACTTACCGTACCTCCCTCTCTCCTCCGGCATTCTGAGAAGCCAGCACCGCTCCGTGATTGGCTGCCTCTCAGCCAATCACGACGCGGCTGCCGGTCCTGCCCCCTGCTTGCAGTGTCTAGCAGCAGAAAGCCATGGGGGCGTCGAGGAGAGAGGGAAGGTAAGTAAATATCGGGGCACTTTCTTAAAACTATTTTAATGCGGTTGGGCTGGGGAGATATTCTATTATATGGGAAAATTTGTTATAAGGGTGGATATGCCCTTTAGGTTAGATTACCATTTTACCCACCTATTACCACCTCGCTATTTAAAATAATTCTCACTTTCCATGTGACTTTTTTTCACAAAAACAGCATTACAAAACGTGAATTTACTAAAAATGGCTGAACTCACTGAAATCCGTTCTGCTTCCAGATCCACTATTTTTTACAAGGAAAAGGGCAATGCGCGGCCCACCTGAAGTCAATGGAGTTAAAGGGCATCTATACTGAAAAATAGGTTATTTTAAATTGACCATAACTGGAAACTATATTCTTCCCAACCCACCACTGTATAATTTTTTGTTGATCTGCCCCCTATTTCTTTAGATATCATCTAAAAACTTCTCAATCAAGTTCCTTGCTCTCAAAACTATTCTTCGTGAGTAGTTTTACTGGGTGTTGGACAGATTTGACAGTTGGAATGCTGTGTGCTGTGTGAAGGGTTGACAGTTGGTTTGTGGGGAAAAAGTCAGGTCGGATGGAAGTGGGAGTGGTTAAAAGAGGGAGGGGGATACTGCTCCCAAACAAATATGTGCTGATTGAAGGAATGCAGCAACACAAGCATGGATTCAATATAGATTAAGATGAGGCAAAGTAATTTTTTCAGTATAGTGTCCCTTTAAAAAATGCTAAAGTTCCGCCTAAAGTAAGGTATAAATAGCAATGGTAATTTACTATAATGGCTCAGGGACCTGGGAATGTGTGGGATGTGCAACAACCAGGAAAGGGCATCCCCAATGCGAGTTAAACATCAGCTTTATTCTAAGGATTACAACTAGGCCCAGCGTGGAAAAACGTGCGATAACGCACCAGAATCGCACAATCGATAAATGCACATGCTTCGGAACACTGTATGGGGCTCAGCCTTAAATTCTCAAAAATATAACATCTACTTGACAATGTCCCTTTCATAGCTAAACAGGCCAGGTGGCCTCACACTGACCAAATACGGAACATTAAAACATTTCTCGTAGGGCTAGGCCACACGTGCGCTTTAAGCTCAATCCGATCGCGCTATCAAAAGCGCACGCTAGTGTAACGGTTTGGTTCTACTGATCAGTTTTCTGTCCATTTCCGCCAGAAATGCGCATTGCGGTCCTTTTTTTAACGGATCGGATTGAGCCAGTCCATGAAAAAAAAAAAGTACAGTTGTATGCATTTCGTCCAGAAATGAACACTTTTTGATTAAAAATATACCAAAAACGGAGCACTAAAAACGGACCAAAAACACGGACTGTCCGTTTATGGTCTGTTTTATTTTCCGTTTCTAGTGTGAACATAGCCTAAGGACAGGGGGCTGGCCACTTAGTCCGCTGCACTGTGATCCACTTTGGATCTTTTTTTTGCACAATCGCATGCGCTTCCATAGTGCAATATTGCTGCGCGTTCCGGTGCTTTAAAGTGTGGCCTCTATTTTTTTCCCTTCTGTATTAGGATAATTATTAAAGTCAAAGACAGTTGCTGTGGCGGGTTACATTGGCTTTTTCTAACGGACCTTAGACCAGGCTAACGGAAGGGTTACTTTTAAACCCACCTACGGATCTATTTAAATCTCGCCACAATGCAGTAGGACAAGCCCTTTCCTCCGCACATTATCATACACTTTCTCTCTCATTTATTTTGTTCTGTGCTGTCCCTGGAAAATTGTGTGTCTATTTTCAGTGTGATTCATTTCCATCATGACATATTCGCAGCCTCAGACAATAGGGCCAGATTCTCGGAGCTGACTCATGCAGGGAGACTATCAGGACGCGCGGAAGAGAAACAATCCGTCCAGCTCGGAGCGTGCAGCGAATTTTAAACTTTTGAAGAGAAGCGGAGAGAAAAAAAATGAAGAAAGTAGAAGAATAGGGTCAGGGTAAATTCTGATGGTAAAGGAGACGACGTTCAATGAGGTTCGTACACATGGCGGACGAGGTGTACGAAGGCCGTTTCGCCCAATAATCGTTCCGTGTATGGGCACTTTATCGGGCAAACAGGCGCGAGCTCGGAGATCCGGCAGGGCGGATCGCAATGATCGCCGAACGAACGTCGTTAAAATGCCCATACATGGGACGATTATCAGCCGCTCGTAACCATCTTTCGTCCCGGGTCGGCACCTGCGATCGCACCTGTGTATGAACCTTATGCTGTGTACATACCTTTAGGTTAGGGCTAGGCCAGACTGATGCACTTATAAGCACATTCTGATTGCGATCCGATCGCGCCCAAGTATGTGGCCACACTAGTGTGGTACTGCGATCCGTTATTGGAGCACATGGGATACAAATTTTTTTTGCGCAATGCATCCACTCCGATTGTAAAACTTGGCCGACTGCAAACGAGCGCGCATCAACGCGCTCTTGTGTTCCAGAACCGTGCGCATTACAGTGTGGCCTCAATCTTAAACTCCATCAGTAGTCTCATCACGTGGCCCTTTTGTAACCACATGATCGGGCCAAAATTTCTGCCGTGTCCAATCCATTTTCCGTCCAATCTAGCATATGAATCAGTTGCAAGCTCAGTCCACGTGGACATTCTCGCCAATATTTTGGCCCGATCATCGAAATGTCTCTAGCTGTAGTGGAACTAAATATCGGACATAGCAATCAAGTGACAATTAGCAATACAGGAGGGTCTTGCGCTAAAATCTACAGGGAACAGAGAAGGGAAGAAGGATTGGTGAAATGTCATTGATGAGGCAGACTGGGCGTGGACAGGCCGTGACAGATAGAGGAAAATGGAACAGACAGTGATGGGGAGAAACTATAGATACTGTATAGGGCTACACAGTAAACAGGGAGATTCAATAACAGTTCTTATCATTAAAAATGGTTCTAATTTTGCATCAACCAATCGGATGTTCGCTTTCAAAGATAAGGTTGGAGCAAAATTAGCGCCATTTTAAACACTGTAGTTGCGAGAAGGCTCACACTAGACGGTTTCTGTGCATTCTGCTCATTTTTCTATATTCACCCAAAAAGCCACCAAAATAAACTAGAAATGCATACAAACTGCTAAAAGCCCACCAAATGTGGTGCATGTCTAAGCGCTTTCCCCTCGATCGCTTTACATGAGCTTATCATGATAGGAGTTTCCCATGATTCAGTGCCCCACCTGTGTATTCTGCATGTGAATTATAATGCGATATAAAGCCGCTGTCGTATTGTGACCGAACATAGGGACCATGGGTAATTATTATTTGAAAAAATAAATGTCGACAATTCAGTCGAAAACATGTTTTGACGTTTAAATTCTTGTTATTTCAACCTCGAATTGCAAGAGACTTGCTGACGGCCAGAGACAAATAGGTCAAAGGTCAAAAGCGAACCATTACCAACCCAGTATCACTACGGCAATGCACTTCTGTGGTTCTTCTGATGTGCTTTGCCTGTAATTAATAACGAGCCCCCGGTGAGAGGGAAACAGATATAGATAGGAGAAGAAAGATGGAATATTAATATACTGGGATAGATCAATCAATCAATGAATGGCAGAATGGAGGCCAATAAGCACTGGATGCTTTGATGGAACTGACACGGTCCCTTCTTCATACAATGCCACCTCATACATTATCCAACAGTCTGGAAGCTGCTGCCCTTTCTGTGTGTTTATTCATGGGCTGCATTCAGCAAGTCTCCGGAATAGTTTATCTGCACAGTGCAGCCCCAACCACACACCACTGGAATGAAACGGAGCGGGTGACCCTTCGCTGCCCGCAGGTATAAATATTATGGTTCCCATATTTATATAGCTTTAAGCAAAGTGACCACAACAATAGAAAATCAGAGTACAAATGGCCACCATTACCAAGCAGCAGCCCCATAGCACCTAATGGTCATTTTTATTCAGAAATGATCCCATGTGAAAATGACCAATCCCCCAGCCGATCAGCGATGTCGTCGCAGGTTTGTTTTTATTTATTTTAACTACTGGCCGATTATTGGCCTAGTGTGTACCCACCATTAGTAGAGTTTACTACAATGGCATCAGAGACCCAAGTACTATGTTTATTTATTGACCAATCAGAAGGCACTATGAATAGTTTATCAGAATCTGTCCAGCCATAGGTGACCTTCGCCACCCAACTGTGTGCTCCCAACAGTCTTTCTGCAGACTATTGCTTAGTGTACGGGCACTCAGTTCAGCAAAATGGATAACCGACGGCCCGCGAGCGCACAGGTGTACAGCTTTCATGTTACCGTAGCATTGACAATAGTATAACATTTAAGCATGTGTGCGGATTGGTCGCACGCTACCAAGCCAATAGTTCGTCTATATTAGGAAACTATGCTGCTTATTAGCTATCACCGGCCAGCAGCCGCCCACCAGCTGCCTGGGATGGTGGAATCGTATTCACAATCACGAGCAGATGGGGTCGAGTGAGCGAGGGAATCCTGGGGAAAGTCATTGTGGCTGAGACGAATTGGTGCAGTATATCTCCACGGCAAGACGGCGCTGCACTCTCATTACAATAAAATACACCTCTTTTACCTGCAGGGATCCAACCTCAGCACGCCCTCCTCTGGCTAGGGTGGGGGATTGCAGATTGAAATCTGAGGGTGTTTACTGCTTAAAAGCTGCTGGCACTAGATGTACTCACAAATCAACAATTTGTCTTATTTTCACCAACAATTAACCGTGGTCGGAGAATATAGGGCCTGGGGATTGCAGGTCACCTTGGGCTGTGACATACACTGTCTCGATGTCTGATCAATCCAATGGTCGATTTGACATGAACAACGAATTAATGGCAACGTGGACTAGTGCAGTGGTTTTTTTCTTTAATTCCCACGTGTTTTCCCGGCCGAATCGTGGTTTGTGATCAATATTAGACGGTAATATTTGCCGCTGTTTACTGCATTGTGATATTTGGTGGTAATTCAGAGCGCATATTATATTTCTGGGTGGGAGGGTGAAGAGACACTCCGATACCAGGGTCACTGGCCCTAGAGTAGAGTTGACTGTGTTTATCTAGTAAGGTGTGCGGCACTAGAGAACAAGGGGCACATTCCACCAAAACGTTGGGCCATATTTGTAAAGGCGCCGTATTGCTTTTCAGCCATGAATTCAGAAAAATGAAGCTACGTACAGACACGCAATATATAAATCATCCCAAAGACAATAACTTAATTTTCCTGTACAGACAGATGCCTAGCAGTGACCGAGCATCATGGTATGTTTAAAAGGCCCAGAGAACTCCCAAAATGCAAGAGAACAATAGGATCGCTCCCTAAATTCATTAAGCAATCTAATGGGCAGATCTTTATGCAGCCTATACCATATGGGAAAATCCGGATGACTTTTTTTTAAATGTGTATGTGCAGACAGAGGTAGTTAAACATGAAGAAATGGCAAAACACGGAAAAATTAGGACAATCGTGAGTAACAAAGCTTTGTTCCAAACTTGGCCCGGTGTTATGCCGTTTCTTCTGTTTGATGTACTGGGAGTAGCCGGCCCTCCTCGGTTAGACTCTCCTGTGTTTGGTCCGTTGGAGGCGGAGCAGGTACTGGACCTGTTGTCTCTCTCTAATTTATTTAGCATGTGGACTTTGGTCCATACGGAAAATTAGTGCTCACGACATGGTGTTCACCCAATGACCTTCCAATAAAAAACCACGGTCAGTTGGTGGTCAGTTGGGTGGGTGTACGTGTTTTTTTGTTACATACGCAGGCCGATTTTAGCGAACCACACATTGTTTGCCCAAAAGCAGTTTGTCACCCCACTTGGCCAGTGTCGGTCTGGGAATCCCAAAGGGCAGAAAGAAATGCATTTTAATAAACAATAGGAGTCAGTAGATAGATAGATATGTAAATGGGGGATAATGAAAGATATGAAATGTTAGGTGGGACCCTGGTCTCAGATTCCTGGTGCACCCCCACAGTCCAATCTGACCCTGGCTTAGGCCAACAACAATCTAACACCTGTAATTATACATTAAAATCTATCACACACACAGCACTCCCTATATTTTATTCTCCTGCCTTCCAATCCCAATAGATTCCTTAAGAGAGCCCTTGAATTCTGCTGCAATGACTATTAAGTGTGTTAAGTTGTGTGTGAATCTTTTGCTGGAAGGTGAGAAGTGGTCTAGAGTCATTAGAAAGTAACCCTGTTATGTCCACTCCAATCTCCAATGATAAAAATCCAACATTTCCACACTGGTCAGAGCGACAGAGCCAGTTGGGTGTCTAATGCCATTAGATTATATTACTAGACAGCTGCACGGCATCTAGTAATATAATCTAATACTCCTCACAAGGAGTATCATATCTAAGTCAGAGGTCTCCAGTTATGGAGTTCTATGTTGACTTTGAAATATCTTTGATTTTAAATAAAGGGCACATAATTTTTTTAAATGCACACGTTTCATTGAATGATATTGATAACATAGCTAAGTACAGAATTAAACTGATGACATAGCTAAGCACTGATTATAACAGATAATACGGTAGCTAATCACTGATTATACCTGATTACATATCTAATCATTTATTGTACTGATAACATAGCTAAAAAATACTGATTATAACTGAAGAAATAACTTATCACTGATAATATAGCTAATCACTGATATAACTGATGACATAGGTAATCACTGATTATACGGATTACATAGCTAACACTGATTATAACTGAAGAATAACTTATCACTGATAATATAGCTAATCAATGATTATAACTGATGACATAGGTAATCACTGATTTATACCGGATTACATAGCTAAACACTGATTATAACTGAAGAAATAACTATCACTGATAATATAGCTAATCACTGATTATAACTGATGACATAGGTAATCACTGATTATACCGGATTACATAGCTAAACACTGATATAATGAAGAAATATTATCACTTATTTTAACTGATAATAACTAAATACTGATTATACTAATGATGTAGCTAAACCCTGAAACTAATAATGGCTAAACACTGATTATAACTGATAGACATAACCAACACTAATTATCACATGATGACATAACTAAACACTGATTATAACTGATGACTGGCTAAACACTGATTATAACTGATGACATAGCTACACACTGATTAAACTGATGACATGCTAAACCTGATTATAACTGATGACATAGCTACACTGATTATACATTATACATAGCTAACACTGATTATAACTTATGACCTAAACTAAACATGATTATAACGATGACTGGCTAACACGGATTTAACTGATGACAATGCAAACACTGATTATCATGATGACATAGCTAAACACTGATTATAACTTATGACATAGCTAAACACGATATACTGATGACATAGCTAACACTGATTATAACTTATGACATAACTAAACACTGATTATAACTGATGACATGGCTAAACACTGATATAACTGATGACATAGCTAAACACTGATTAAACTGATGACATAGCTAAACCCTGATTATAACTTATGACATAACTAAACACTGATAACCAATGTAAAACAATGTTACAAGGATATAATTGACAGTATGTTTCCAGGCAAGATAATGGTTAAGGCCGTATGGTTATTAGTGTTATCAACGTTGATATGCTGAGGCCCATTGTCTTCCCCTAAAATGGTTTGACTGCAACACATTTCTGCAATACCGTAAAAGCATTACCTACACTGCACATTTAGTTTCTTGTTGTTAGTGGGGGTCCGGGTGGTCCAGTTCCTCTTCCCCGGTTCGAGTCGAGGACACGGATTTCATATTCAACATCAGGGTCCAGATGCCACGTTTATATGTGGGACCATCCATGACGTGAGTCTCTGCCCAGCTCCCAGATGTTGTTCTATATTCCACCTCCTTGAGTACAATAGGGCCGTCCCCCATAATTGAATTGGCATTTGGCTTGATCCACAGTAGGTGGCACCCACTAAGAGGATTTTCCGGTTGCAATAGGGGTAGGAGGCTCTGCAATGTACCAGAATTGAATGGTTATTCACACTGACTCTTAACAAATAGAATGGACCTTCCCATTATTTGTTTTGTCCACATAAAAGATAGTAGGGTTACATACATTTACAAGACATTTCATAATGTGAACTGTCTACTGGAGAACTCTTATCTGAGGGCTGGTACACATGGTCAACATTTCTAGAACCAATCGAGTTTAATTGCAAGATCATCAATTTGAACATTGGCCGTGCGGTAAATTTGATTGTTTGGGCCCATTCCGACCGACCCCATCTACTTAACCATTCATTCTATTACTTGAGTTTTAATTAAATTTTCTGTGTTTATATGCAGATCTAATTCAGTTGGATGCCCTGCCACAATCAATATCAGACCTACACACTTTTATAGATAGATAATTGTGCATGTGTTATGACAAACGCAACAATGCGCCATATGTAAATACCTCCCAACACTGAGAGCCGTGCGTCTGGACGTGTCTATTAAGCTCTGCCAAATCCACCTGTGAAACTCAAGTCCCGCTCAGACAGTCCAACCAACCCTTTGATTGGGTTTCTCCCAGGCCAAACTGGGACAGTTGGGGAAGGGAGTATAGCAATGTTTGGATTATAAACACTCTCTCCCTTGGTTCACATTTCCCCCCCAGAATTCCACATGCTTTTAGCCACCACAAACCAGCAACAATGAGGATATGGGAAACTTTCAGTTGTACAAAGGACCAATCCTGATATTCCCTTCAGACAGACTGATGGTCGGTAGAACCTTATTTAATGGACAGACAGACAAACGCAGTACATTTTCAGAGCTATTTTTTTAGGAGAATATGGAAAATTGTACCTGCCCATCAATCCCCAAACTGGGGGTTAATTTAATTCTTATCTTTCGTATCATTGATAATGAGTGGCCGACGGGCAGATCAACGAACGATTCAATACTGAACACAAACACACGGACTATTATGGTATTGCTGCTCATTCATTGTGGATCTCTGGCGTATATGAACCTTTAACCGGGGGACTGAGATTTCTAGGTCAACAATGGCTCCCATCTCCAAAACCCCCAAAACTGCAATAGATAGAAATCTGAAAGATGTAAGATAACTAAAGCAGCCTGATGTTTGTCTTTACTCCCTCTCCTTCCTGGTCTTCCAGTTAGCAGCTGTCACATGGAAGGGATAGTTTGACATCACACGCCAATGACTGAGATGTTACTGGAATGTCCCGTTGGGTACCACTGGATTTATTTTCTATACAGTATACCCTCTGCATAACAAGCAGATGCAGGCAAGATCCCGTCTGGATCCAATGGTATCTATCATTGTATAACCAGTTAAATCACACTCTCGGGCAGAGTACGGCACTGCAGATATTAATGTGCCGGACTGATTTCTCAGCCTTTTACATGACGTTTTCTTTCTAACATCACACACCACGACAAAAATAAAATGTCACTGTGTGGTCTTGGTTATTCACAGAGGGAGAGACATGGTGACGGGTGTTGCATATATCGGGATGTCAAACTCCCTGTAGCTGTGATAACTTTCTCAGCTCTAGTCTATTACAAGTAGAAAGAAGCAGTTACAGTTGCCTGTTAGGGGCCCCATACACGCACCAATCCCAGTTGTATGATATTGGGATATCATGCCATTGCTGGACCATTATGTGCTATGATGTCAGATAGTATTGAACCTGTTCCAGCAGTTAACATGTATTGGGCAGTATACACTCTGTGCTATGATGTCAGATTGAAACGTATTTCCAGCTGTTCCTATGGATTGGCCAGTATAACATATGTGATTGAGTCAGATAGTATTGAAACCGTTCCTAGCTGTTATCATGGATTGGCCAGTAAAACATTATGTGCTATGATGTCAGATAGTATTGAAACCTTTCCTAGCTGTACCATGGATTGGCCAGTAAAACATTTGTGCTATGATGTCAGATAGTATTGAAACCTGTTCCTAGCTGTTACCATGGATTGGCCAGTAAAACATTATGCTATGACGTCAGATAGTATTGAAACGTGTTCCCAGCTGTTACCATGGATTGGCCAGTATAAACTCTGTGCTATGTTTCAGATAGTATTGAAACGTGTTTCCATGGATTGGCAGTAACATTCTGTGCTATGGTGTCAGATAGTATTGAAACGTGTTCCCAGCTGTTCTTATGGACTTGGCCAGTATACATTCTTGGCTATGAGTCAGATAGTATTGAAACGTGTTCCCCCCATGGATTGGATGGATTCTATTCGGAATGGTTCTGTTCTTCCTACTGACTTCGTTTATGTGACAAATAATAATCCCAAGCACAGAATAATGTCCCTTATGTTCCCTTGTTCAATAACCAGATCTTATTTTTAGATGAGTGTTCTAGATGCATCTCTACCAATAAACCTCCAGCACGATCCTGAATATATCTATGAGAAATCGAATGATCATAATGATTGACGGGTCCTGCGTGGATGAGTAATTAGCAGTGTGTATAGACGCACAACGATACATAATAGAGGTAAGTTATAAAGACAGACAGCACAGAGCAGGCTGTCTGCCCTAAATCACTGGCACACAAGGCCGATTGAACAGTTTGGTCAATGTGGGTAGAATTTGTCGCAGCGCCTACGACGATCCCATGGCCTGTAGAAGACAGCACAATCATTGAAATTTATCCGACAGTGTCTGATTTAGATGAAGCCCCCATGTACACACATATTCACAGCTTGATTGTCCATAAAACCTGCTGGTCTGTTTCTGCTCTTTACAAGGCCTTGCACTGGCCTCAATGTATAAACCAACAATGACAGAGAGGATTAAGGATGACGGGAAAGCAGAGATAATGAGAAGGTTTGAAGAGATGAATAGAGATTAGGAAGGAGATACTGGGATGGTTTCATGAGGATTTAACGAGAAGCGGCATTGCATTCAAGGTTAATTCAGCTGTTGTGAACTACAATTCCCAGCATCCTGAGCCATACTATATCTGTGATGTGGTTAATCACCCCAGTGCACAATGTGAGTGGCACATGCTCCTCTCTTCCAGCTGTGTCCTCATCTACAAGGTCTCATCACTGGGGACATATTTCCAGATCATCTACCCCCCCAACAGCACCTCGGGGGGTGCTAAGGGAAAGCTCTACAGTGCGGAAGAACCTTCCTAGAAGCTGCGATCCCCGCAGGGGGTTGTCACTAATCACGATGAGACCTTGTAGCTTGAAATGGCAAATTAACTATTTCCGTGCTCCTTAAAGGGACAGACCAACTTTTATCTGTTGGATTTATTGTAACTATTTCCAGTAGGGGGTGGAATTTCATTGAATCCCTACAGTAGTAGTTATTACATCCAATGTTTTTGGACTGGGTTGTTAGGAGCCCACCAAAGATTCTGAGACCAGGGGCCCAGCAAGACAGGTTTAGGGGCCCACCTAAAAATTTCATATCTCTATTATTACTCCTTTACATATCTGTCACCTATTGTTTATTAAAATGTATTTATAACTGTCCCTTTAGCAGTTTTCTCTATTCTGTTTAGTGAGTGGGCTGTGGGCCTACAAGGGGATTCCCTGTAACCCTATGGGCCAGTCCGCACTGATCTTAACATGGCAGTAAAAGACATCTTATAAATAAGAAAACATTTCCTAGGTATTTGCATAGAATGCTGGGAGGCTCGTTCCATGCATGGATGTTCAGTTTGGTTATGGTACATGACAATGGGTGGATTATTACAGCATGGGCTGGACGTGTGAGTATATTCTCATACAAATAAACCAAACTTGGCCATCCAGCATTTAGTCTGTGTATAAATTAGACCAGAACTTAGCTGCTTAACTTATTAAAGGGGATGTCCAACCTTGAATTAAAAACTTCTGCCCCTATTCACCACCAAAATATTCAGCACTTTATTACCTGCATTACTGACCAGATATTAAGGATGATTATTGTCCCCATTCTGGCAGAGTAAGCTGGCCCCTCCCTCCATGCATTTCACAGCCAAGATTCAGTGATGTTTCCCCTGCTGCCTCTTCTACACACGCTCAAGTTTCTAAAAGCTCATTTAATAAGTGACAATACTTATTAAAACTGGTTAGAAATGCATGTTATATGTACCCAATTAGCAGTTAGGGTTAGGGGCAAATAAATGACAAGTTACCAATTTTTGTTTTTAGGGAGGACATGCCCCTAACTGTATTTCTCTCAAACTACTGCAATCCCAGGGGTGAGAACTAGCAGTTCAAGTCCTCCCTTTGGGTACTTTATTGGAAGTAGGACAGGGAGAGGTATCACTGTAATTCTCCTTTAACAATGTCTGTTATGGTCCGCTCCTTACCAATCCCTCGATCCCCCTTGATCAGTTGCTCAGTAGAGCAACTGAGCATCTGAGTATGTTAATTTTCCCAACAACCAATGAGGTGCAATTACCAATAAAAACATTACAATGAAATGTGCATCTTGGGAGAAGGGTGGTTGCCAAATGGCAGCTCACTACTGACCTTAGCATAAAAAATGCAATTAATTATTTAAAAATTATTACAATATACAGCATACGTAAGAATGTGTATTTAATTAATTTAAAGGACAGTGAGATTAAATATATCAAAGTCGCTCAGCTACCTTTCCACGATCCTGTGATGCAATACGAACGTAAATTAAATTATGTGCGGTATTGCACGCGGGATCGCTCCTTTAATGTCCCCTACATAGTAGCTACTGTTTGTGGTCGCTCTTTTTCCTGACCCCTGTAACCTAGACAGACTGTTGCTCATATCCTCACCCTACGTACATCTACATGTCTGCTAATACACAGACCATTATCGCTCTGCTCCAAGACATTTTATTACCTTTCCCTCGGCTGCTGCAACGCTCTCTAATCTCTATAATTCACCCATAAGCTTTTTACACACTCTCCTTAAGCCTCCTACTTTAACTGCTCCTCATAATTGCTCCAGTTTCCAAAACTCCAGGAACCAAGGAGGTTACACTAAATCTAGAGAACTAGAAACAGCATCAGCATCTGTGGGGAGTCGTCCAAAAACAGGCCAATAAATGGGGGAAGGCTGCATGAGAGAGGGGGGATAGTGGGGCATTGGGACCTGCTGAGATTACATTGGAACCCAGGCGCTCGGTGGACCAAACAGTTTGAGGATGAAGGAGAAAGAGAAAGACACAATAGAACATTATTAATAGGGAATAAGGAGACGGAATGAAGTGATAAAGTACAGATAATGCAGTGGATTAGAAATGATTTTTCACAAAGGGTCTAGCTTTGTCCAACAGGTGGACAAAAGGTGGAAATATACAGTGACATGGTTTAAATGGGAGATAGAAGAGCTACATCAGCAGGAGCCTCTATGTACTAGCCGCATTGCTGATCCAGAACTGTTCCATCGCCTCTGCACAGAAAAAAGCTGAGAATACCAGGAGCCTTATCTTTGTGTTCAGTGGGTTGGAGAGATACGTAATCTCTACATGCAAGCTCAGCTCTCTACTTCCAATTGAATCGACTGGGGGATTAGGTTGTAGCTCTATCTTCCCCCAAAGAGCCGTAATCAGATTCTACAGTTACTCCTACAAATTCACTGTCCAAGCAGAAGCCATTCATCAGCTCTGCAACACAGATTCAACAATGGAAAGGAAAATGTACCAAACACATTTATTCTCTTGTTTAATGAATGGCTGTCATAAACCGCAGTTCCAGATGTGTTAGCAAAGCTCTCAGCCCCTATCTATCCCCGATTTCCCACGCACGTGGAGCTGCCATCTGGAAGGTTACGTAGCTAAGCTATGTGTGGTCAGTAATCAGACCTACACACGTGTAGTTTTACTTTGTTACCCCAGTCGCATGCCACCTCTTTACCTGAAACACTACTTAGCAACATATTTTAAAGCTCCTGTAAGTGAATGTAACCCCACTGAAAATAGAAAAACTATAGACTAAAATTGTTTTTATTACTATGTAAAAAACCCCACAGCATATCATTCTTGCGAAGTACCAAGGAACTGGCATTAGTAACTCAATAGAAATATATTATTGCGTGCCCTTTATAGAGCACATCGCATAAGATCCAGTATAGCAGATTTCTGTCTATCTCACATCCTCCAATTTTCTCATAAATACAACCACATTCCACAAAATTACTAATCCCTTTTAGCAGAAATTTTGTGACAGCATCTTTTAATGGAAAATGGAAAGCAATGTGAATGGGCAGTTAATGCATAATAATAACAGCTGATAAAATAGTAATTATGTTTAAAGGAACTGTAAACCTAAAAAAGAAGTGTTTGCCATCGTTCTATTATTCACAGGGAGGTGAGAACACTTATTCCTCACCTCCCTGTGAATAATAGTTTGCTAAGGGACACAGCGGCACTTACCTTACCTGGCGCTCCACTCGCTCCATCTGATCTGACAGCCGCGTTGCTATCTTTGGCGCATGCGCGCCAATACAAAAGATAGGCGGTCGGGAGAGAAGGACAGTGCAGCTGTCAGATCAGAAGGAGCGAGCGGAGCACCAGGTAAGGTAAGTGCCGCTGTGTCCCTTAGCAAACTATTATTCACAGGGAGGTGAGAATAAGCGTTCTCACCTCCCTGAGAATAATAGAAACGATTGGCAAACACTTATTTTTTAGTTTACAGTTCCTTTAAAGGCAGGTCCCCCCCAAAACTTAATCCCCCCCAGTAATGCCCCACCATGTAGTGTAGTGTAATCCTTACCTCACATCCCAGTCCCATAGGGTTCTCCTGTAGACCCCCCCCAAAGTCCCAAAAACAGTCCACCAGGGGCTAGCGGGCTCTGCCTGCTACCTTGCCTCCGGTAGATATTTGTCATACATACTGCAGCCCTTCTCCCCCCTCCTCCCCCTCCCTCTTCCCGTTCTACTATCCACTCCTCCCCTAGCGTAAAAGCCTTTTAATATGCTGCTCCCCACTGTCTGGTAGCCCCAACCGCATGGTTAGTATTTTCCAAAAGCTCCCCAAACTCTTACTTACCTCTCCTCTTTCCTCCGCTGCACTGAATGACCGGCAGCCGCGTCCGTGATTGGCTGCCGTTCAGCCAATCACAGACGCGACTGCCGGTCCCGCCCCTCTGCTTGCATTCTCGCAAGCAGAGCCGGCAGTGCAGCGGAGGAACGAGGGGAGTAAGTAAGAGTTTTGGGGGCTTTTGGAAAATACTAACCATGCGGTTGGGGCTACCAGACATGGGGGAGCAGCATATCAAAAGTAATTTTTAAGGGTGGACATGCCCTTTAAAGTAAATAATATAAAGTGGATGCATGGAGACATTCCTTTCATATTTCAACAAATTAGAACTTCTGCATAGCGATGTAATGTGGGTTCGAATAGAACCTGGTTTAGAATCGAATCTGAGGGTTTCGAAGTCCAACGAAAATTTCCGGAACTCCCGAATTTCATGGAACCCGGATTTTTAGAATTTTCGATTTTATTCGAAAATCAAAGTAGACAATCATCAAAAATCGAAAGTAGGAAAATTATCGAAAATTGAAAGTAGACGATTTTCAAAATAGAAAGCGAAAGTAGGTGATTTTCGAAAATGGAACAAAAGTTTCAAGCATCTCTTCTTCTGCAAGACAAACACAAAGGAACCATTCTGAACATTCATACAGTGGAATGTACAGGGCCTGTGCTATTAAACCCATCAGACATATTCACTGGGTTAATATAAAGATCTATTGGTTACTAGCAATTAATACCACTGCCAAAACGTTTGCATGCTTTTTATTGCATCATAGTGAAAAACATGTTGGGCAAGAATGAAAAGAGCAAACCATGCAATGTGAGACAGATTTAGAAAATGCACAAATGGAGACCCCGGACTATTGTTAAATGAGTTAGCAACACTGATAGATGACAGCATAGACACAGACACTGTACTAAGGCTCTCCATCATTTCCAATCTAGGGCATGAAGCGCGGAAGGCATAAAAGGATACAGGGAATGGATCCACATCTGGGAATTTCACAACAATAGCCTATATCTTGGACTGTGAACAACCCACATGTTATGAAATCCATAGAAAATCTACAGGGATATGGGCTCTGGGCAAAGTTATATTTTCCCAGCCTAATATAAGGTATGTTGATGCCTTAGGTAACGCTAAATGCAGGGGAACTTCCAGGCTTATTTAATATGAGGTGCAAAATGGGTCTGTGCTGTTATGTGCAGCAACCAATCCGATGTTATGTTTTTAACTGGTCTACTGCAGTTCGAAAACTTTGATGAAATCTGATTGGTTGCTGGAACTGCAACAAGGAACCAGTACTATTCGGCCGGACCGAAACACCCTGAAATGTTTGTATGGTTTATTATTGTATGGTGTGTACCTGGCTTTACAGCACTGGCAATACTTACGTTCTTCCTGCTTTATAGACAATCCAGGTTACAGACATTATTCAATCACTGATTCAATTATCACTAAAGCCACACACTGAAATGTCAAAAGACCAACCCATCTGGCCAGAAACCTTACATGGCGCCACATACCGACATTAGACTGTTCATCAGTCGCTCCCTCTTTACAAAGAATAGATTGGGGAGGTTTATAAATATTTTGGACTCGTCCTGTCAATGTTCCAGCATCATCTCTGCAGATTTCTGTCCGTATAGGCCTGGTAAGCTCTATTACATTGTAGTTATCTCCTGTCATTCACTAATCAACATATCTGTTCTTGCAATTTTCAGACAATCGCATGGGCCAATCATGTTAAGATTGATAGATTGGGAGGAATGTCGTCAGTCACCCACATTGCATCAACCTCATTTCAGGACATTTTATAAACCAACATTAGGCTCAATGCAACTCTATTAGCCATGAGATAATCAGGAATATCAAATCCCTTTGTTTTTTTAGTGTCTCTGAACAGCTATTCCGCGATAAACCGTTCAACGCGAACCAGAAAAAAATCTCTGTTTCCAATAGCCTTATTCTTATGGCTCAGCGCTGTGCAGAGCTTCACGGAGAAGGTAAGTGCCTCAGAAAGTAGTGAAGTGCACGTGTAATAGATAGTATACACGGATTTAAATACCCTGGGTTTATGGAGAACTCACGCTATTTCAGCGTTTGGCAATCACATACCTGAAAGGTTTTACACGCCTGATGGAATTTAGTCTGCAACACCAAGTGCAGAGAGTGGGAAACGACCATTTCTCTGCATTCTATCAGGATATTGTACATCCCTGATTGTAAAGGTAGGGAAATAGCTTCATCATAAAGGATTCAATTGCCAAGCTTTCCTTTAACACTAACTGATTGCGGAAATTTTTACCCATAGGGCTTTTCTTCTGATATCCAGATGGTATTATCACTATAAAGTTCAAGTCGTCTGCTTTTTCCGAGCTTAGGGCTCCCTTTTTTTATGTCGACTGAAGCGGCTTTCACAATATCAGTCGGTTAGTTCCCGAAGCTTTAGAATTAAATAGTTTCCCTTTAACACAGCGCTGTGATCTTATAAGAAGCTTTGTTTCGCTTTAAAAGACTGAAATGGTAATCAAGAGGTAGATGAGTTTTCTTTGGGAGATAGAAACCTTTAGACATCTCCCTCCTACTTCCCATTCAGGCTTAAGGACAGCTGTGTCAAAACTGCCTTTGGCAGAATTCCTGGGCTTAATTGTAACGTGTTCTCGGTGGAGAAGTCAGCGTTTAGACAGGTAGCTTTCGTTCTGACAGAGGATGCTGGGAGTCCTTGTCACCAACATCTGCAGGATTGTATATGCTACATCAATATGGCAGCAATATCTGGCTAATTTAGTTATCTTGTAGCCTGTGCTCCCTAGTCCTACCTCATAGGTGCCATTTATTGAGAAGTCTATACATTTAGACTGTATCTCATGTTAAACTGCTGCTGTTTGGACACTGACCTAAATGTGGGAATGGCATGACAGTACCTATGCTACATCATCCGCACTAAGGTTAGTAGTTTACCCCCAACCCAGTCAAATTGATATAAGCAGCAGGACCCCCCACACCCTAAAACCCCATAACCAGGTCTTTCTCTTTCCTCCCCGGCTTTCCTGAACTGCGTATTCCTTTGATCCTCGCCAGTCCATGTCTAGAAGGTTCATGGCTCCTCTGCAAGTTTAATGAGCTTGCACATCCACAGAGGAGGCCACTTGGGAAGCAGCTGGTCATTGGCCTGATTGGCAGCTGCTACCCAGAAAGATCATCAGAGGATGGTTGGAAATAGCAAGGATGGAGAGGACATTGGGGTATAAGTATTGTGGCCTTGGGGGTATAAATTGCACTTGAGCCGTGGAATTGCCCTATAAGAAGCCACAGCCACCTTATAGACGGAGTCATTGCACATGATGAAGATGGAGGCCCAGACATTTTGCCCAGGTCACATGAGTCTCTCTGGAAACCAACCCAAAGCTTCAATTGACACTCAGACATTAAGGCTAGGTACACACAAGGAGATATTTCGACCCAATCAACAATCAACACTGCTGCTGTTTTGGACACCTGACCATAAATGTGGGAATGGCATGACAAGTACCTATGCTACATCATCCGCACTAAGGTTAGTAGTTTAAACCCCCAACCCAGTCAAATTGATATAAAGCAGCAGGACCCCCCACACCACCCTAAAACCCCATAACCATGGTCTTTCCTCTTTCCCCGCTTTCCTGAACTGCGATATTCCTTTAGATCCTCGCCAGTCCATGTCTAGAAGGTTCATGGCTCCTCTGCAAGTTTAATGAGCTTGCACATCCACAGAGGAGGCCACTTGGGAAGCAGCTGGTCATTGGCCTTGATTGCAGCTGCTACCCAGAAAGATCATCAGAGGATGGTTGGAAATAGCATGGATGGAGGGACATTGGGGTAATAAATTATTGTGGCCTTGGGGGTATAAATTGCACTTGAGCCGTGGAATTGCCCTATAAAGAAGCCACAGCACCTTATAGACGGAGTCATTGCACATGATGAAGATGGAGGCCCAGACATTTTGCCCAGGTCACATGAGTCTCTGGAAACCAACCCAAGCTTCAATTGACACTCAGACATTAACTGCTGCTGTTTTGGACACCTGACCATAAATGTGGGAATGGCATGACAAGTACCTATGCTACATCATCCGCACTAAGGTTAGTAGTTTAACCCCCAACCCAGTCAAATTGATATAAAGCAGCAGGACCCCCCACACACCCTAAAACCCCATAACCATGGTCTTTCCTCTTTCCCCGGCTTTCCTGAACTGCGATATTCCTTTAGATCCTCGCCAGTCCATGTCTAGAAGGTTCATGGCTCCTCTGCAAGTTTAATGAGCTTGCACATCCACAGAGGAGGCCACTTGGGAAGCAGCTGGTCATTGGCCTTGATTGGCAGCTGCTACCCAGAAAGATCATCAGAGGATGGTTGGAAATAGCAAGGATGGAGAGGACATTGGGGTAATAAGTATTGTGGCCTTGGGGGTATAAATTGCACTTGAGCCGTGGAATTGCCCTATAAAGAAGCCACAGCACCTTATAGACGGAGTCATTGCACATGATGAAGATGGAGGCCCAGACATTTTGCCCAGGTCACATGAGTCTCTGGAAACCAACCCAAAGCTTCAATTGACACTCAGACATTAAGGCTAGGTACACACAAGGAGATATTTCGACCCAATCAACAATCAACACCCAAGATTAAAACAAGGATCTATGTGGCTGGATTGCTGATCTAGTTTTTCTATAATAGAAAAATGGAAAGGACCATTGATGGTGGCGGTTTTGTGGTTCTGCAAAAGAAAGCCTTGGCCTACACACATTTTATCTGTGTATTCAATTAGATCAACTGGACTTGAAGTTTAGTTCTTGAAGACATTTCGCTAGTCATCCGACTGGCTTTCTCAATTCAGAATGACTTGTACAAGAATCTGTGGCTATTATGTACCCTGGAAAATCCCAATTAGATATCACAGCCAGGTGTTAAGGGCGTGATGGTTAGTGGCTAAGAGGTGTTTTAGGAACGCCCAGGGTAAGGTGTCAAAACAGCATTTCCAGGGTACATAATTGCCACAGATTCTTGTACAAGTCATTCTGAATTGAGAGATCCAGTCGGATGACTAGCGAAACGTCTTCAAGAACTAAACTTCAAGTCCAGTTGATCTAATTGAATACAACAAGATATACCCATGACCTGTATAAATGAATTACAGATATACCATGACCTGGATGGATGAATATTACAGATATCCATGACCTGGATGGATGAAGATTACGAATATACCATGACCTGGATGAATGAATATTACAGATATACCATGACCTGGATGAATGAAAATTACAGATATACCATGACCTGGATGAATGAATGGATTGAATGAATATTACAGACACGTCACTACTTGGCGCCGGTCTCATTTCCCGGCGCCGAGTAGTGACGTCGGTGGATGCGACCATCAGTGCATGCGGACGCTGGATTCCTCATTTCAGGTTAGTTAGTGACTGACTCGAGTAAAAGTCGAGGTTCAGATTTCAGGCTGTTTTTTTTTTATACTCGAGTATATACGGTATTCATTCATCCAGGTCATGGTCTATCTGTAATATTCATTCATCCAGGTCATGGTCTATGTGTAATATTCATTCATCCAGGTCATGGTCTATCTTTAATATTCATTCATCCAGGTCATGGTATATCTGTAATATTCATCCATCCAGGTCATCGTCTATCTGTAATATTCATTCATCCAGGTCATGGTATATCTGTAATATTCATTCATCCATTCATTCATCCAGGTCATGGTATATCTGTAATGTTCATTCATCCAGGTCATGGTATATCTGTAATATTCATTCATCCAGGTCATGGTATATCTGTAATATTCATCCATCCAGGTCATGGTATATCTGTAATATTCATCCATCCAGGTCATGGTATATCTGTAATATTCATTTATACAGGTCATGGTATATCTGTTGTATTCAATTAGATCAACTGGACTTGAAGTTTAGTTCTTGAAGACGTTTCGCTAGTCATCCGACTGGATCTCTCAATTCAGAATGACTTGTACAAGAATCTGTGGCAATTATGTACCCTGGAAATGCTGTTTTGACACCTTACCCTGGGCGTTCCTAAAACACCTCTTAGCCACTAACCAATCACGCCCTTAACACCTGGCTGTGATATGCTAATTGGGATTTTCCAGGGTACATAATAGCCACAGATTCTTGTACAAGTCATTCTGAATTGAGAAAGCCAGTCGGATGACTAGCGAAACGTCTTCAAGAACTAAACTTCAAGTCCAGTTGATCTAATTGAATACAACAGATAAAATGTGTGTAGGCCAAGGCTTTCTTATTGCAGAACCACAAAACCGCCACCATCAATGGTCCTTTCCATTTTTCTATTATAGAAAAACTAGATCAGCAATCCAGCCACATAGATCCTTGTTTTAATCTTTTCTAAATTTCATTTTTCACTTAGTAATAAATCCAGTTTCAATGAGGCCAATAGGACTGGGCAGCTTGTGTCACACAGCCAATAGAAACACCCCTCTACTCCGGTAGCTGGTTTGTCAGGGAGAGCTGGAGCATGTTCCGAAGGGTAGTCCTTCCTGAGGGTGCAGGGGTGTTCCTAGGGTTTTTGGCACCTGAAACAATTTTAACATAGGCATGGCTTGTGGAGGGGTGCGGTGGGCTGACTGGTAAACTTAAGGGCTGACTTAACACTGACTGGTGCTAAAATGTAGTATTGCAGGAAGGAGGATTTTAAAACTGCCGCCTTTTAAGCGTTTCACAGGGGCGCGCTCTGAGCAAATGTTTCAGTTTGCTTCATGGTAGTGGCACCCCTGACTGGGTGCTGACAATTCCCATAGAAATATCTGATTTTGGTTTGAAAATATTAATATATTGGATCCAGGTGGGTGGATTGCGAACTGATCTTCCCTAATTTTAATTTTATGTAAGAAATCAAACCGCTTCTACTTAATACATAAACACAGCAACGTGCCAGAACAATGTAACCACAGGAAATTTCTGGTACCTTTACTGTAAACAGCCCGAGGTTGAACAGACACATTCAGATTCTTTTAATACGTTTCCCCATTAACCATATTTATATCAGTAACCAAGTGTGAAGAGTGTGTGTGAGATGATTATAGCAGAGCCTGCCTGATCAATAAACATGTGAATACAAACAATCCCAACATATTCCGACCAAAGGGGGAAGATAGAACGTTAGATGATTTATCAGGGAAAACTACAAAGTGCTACATTGCTGCTTAATGAAGATCTCTTTGAAGTCAAAAGATTGAAATTCCCTGTACTAATTAATAAACCCATTTAATTTTATGTATAAGAAACAGAGAGAGAATCTAAACAAATATAACTATAATATGCCATCAGTACATATTCAACCCCAGATTAGCTTTAGCTAATTATGACACATTTCAGCATTTCAAAGACATCTGTGGAATCCAATCTGATCATTTTATTACTGTCAATAACAACAGAGAAATACGACCAGGGAGCTTCACATTTCTTAAAAGCAGAAAAGGTTCTGCGGGATTTTTTTGAAAATTCCCTCTTTGCTTGTGGTTTGTGCCTTGAGCTTTACATAGGTGTTTTAAGGGGGGGATTACAGGTGCCCAGAATCCCTCTTTCTGCTGGTTTATAGTTACCTGCAGTTCTGGCGCCTAGAGATCATCAGAAAGTGTGAGAAAAGTGTGAAAGGGGATTAAACAAATGGGAGCCAAGATACAGACCTGAACAATAAGTTTTACTTGTTTACGGATCCGACGGTATCGGGGCTTTATCGTTACTGTGTGTACCCAGCTTAACACAAATGTGTTACTCATCATTCTTATGCTTATTGTCCTAGTACCATAATTAGCATTAGCTGAACTCCAGAAAGGAACAAGGATTTATAGGTTGTTTTTACTATAATGAGGTTTTCACCTGGAACTAAAGGTTCGTACACACGTGTGATCGCGGGTCCCGACCCGGATTCTGTACCACTAACTGCATCAATCATGTCCCGTCCTGCTAGTGCTACAATGAGCTTCCATTGTCTGGTTTGCCTCCTTTCCTTTGGCCAAGCCTTCACCTCCAGTTACATCACACCTTTAAACTAACACACAAGGGTTTGGGAGTGGATGAGGGGCAAGCGAAGGTAAGGGTTCCTGAAATGGTTCTCATAATCAGCCATACCATATAACAGTTTGAGGTATAGTTATGTATATAGTATGTCATAATGTAAACATAGTTCTATCCCTAAGGTTCGTACACACGTGTGATCGCGGGTCCCGACCCGCGACACACAATCTGTATGAACGTTCGTTTTGCCCGATAATCGGCACGTGTGTAGGGCCTTTATCGTTCGGGGATCCGCCAAGTCGGTTGTTCGGCCAACCAGACAATGGAAGCTCATTGTAGCACTAGCAGGACGGGAAATGATTGAGGCAGTTTGTGGCACAGGATCCGTAAAGTGGAACTTGCTGCAGTGCATGGTGAGTTAAGCCAGTGTGGTAAGTGCACATTTGCTCTAAACTGAAGATGGAAAAATCTTGTTCCTATCTCTATAAGAACTATGAAATAAAGACAAACGGATGGGTCTATAGCTCAGAATGTGTGTCAGCCATGATGTGGCTAGTACACAATGGGTCCATAGACGAATGCTGGCCGTACAATATTTAGATGAGAATGTGGTGCTATTTACATCAACATTAGGATCAGTGTGCCTGTTATTAATAGTCAATGTCCCCAAACATGTATGTGACATGCAATGTGTTTTCCACATCAACATGAAACATATGTAAATACTGGTCGATGTCAATCTAACTTTGCAACAATAATAATAAATTTGCAATAACTTCTACAATGGCCAATAAACCTTCTTGTCCAATCAATATTACAATTTAATGTCGGATAGAAACAATCAATTCTATACAGGATTCGGAACAATTCCACATTAATGCCGAATTCTTCGGAATGTCATGCCAGCGTAGCCAATACGGAGTATGGGTGAGCGATTGTTTTTTCCTTATGGAAAGATTACAATCCAGGAAGTGTTCCAGTCTATGATCCATGAGGCCAAATTTACCGCGGGTTATTGGAATAGAACGGAGCCGCAGTCGTACATTAACAACTGGCCATACAATACCATGCAGTAGTAGAGTATCACAATGGTATTGTTTAGGTGATGAGTGTGGTATTGTGAAATAATACCGTGACGTTATAAATCTGCCACCAAGTGATATTGGGCATAGACAGGGCAGGGTCATAGCGGGGGAAAGGATCTCACGGTGGGTGTGCGTGTTTTTCTCTCATGCTCTGTAATTACGTAATAAAGACAAACGAGAACAAGTTACAAGGCATGGACAATGTGAACCAATAGATGGAGCCTCATCATGAAAATCAATTTGATATTGATGCAAAACTTTTCTACTCAACCGCTTCAGGCAGTAACAAGACCTTCCCAATGTAACGAAGAGTAAACGTTGCACAGTTCATACATACCCAGCTCAGGGATTATCTGGTAAATAGAAGACATTTTCACACTGATCATTACATGATGACGACATATTCTAACTGACTGTTACTGCCCCTAGGCCTGTATTCAACAAATCCACACAGTGCCTGGCAAATTACAGCCACAAAGAGAGAACACGGAATAGCAGCATAGTTACTGCAGTGTGCATGTCAATGGTACCATGGAACATATAGAGACAGAAGGAATGGGTATTACAGAGTATACAGTATTATCATAATATAAGATACTTATATTGTTTTCTATCCAGTAACTAGGATCTGGGGTGCAGTTAGGTGCTGCTCCTCTTTACTGCTAACCACTAGCAGTTACTTATCCAGTAGCTTGTATTTGTTTGGAAAACGCACTCTAGAAGGCTTTATTCATTTTACTAGTTTATTAGTGACATGCATGCACAACGTTTCGGGGAGTGTCCCCTTCCTCAAGTGCGCACCTGAGGAAGGGGACACTCTCCGAAACGTTGTGCACACATGTCTCTAATAAACTAGTAAAATGAATAAAGCCTTCTAGAGTGCGTTTTCCAAACAAATACAGGCTACTGGATAGACAACATGAAGCCTTCCTGATGTTTAAAGCAACAATTCCCACCCATTCTGCAGACAACCTTGCTTGTATTGGAATGCCAGGATACGCAGTTTCATAATAAAAGCTTAAAGGGTAACTGTGGTCTCCATATAAATGACCTTTATTAGAAAGAGCACATTCCTACCTTTAAAGTAACTCCAGAATCATGCTTCTAGCTGCAGACTATTCAAAGTTACAGCAGTATAAAGGGTGGTGTTTCCAGCTAGCATATCACCAGCACTATTGCTCCGCCCCCCGTGCCAGAGACTCCGAGCATGCCCAGTTGTATCCTACTGCATACAAATAGAGCATCATCTGCTCCATCATAAGCCCCATGCCCAAACTTCTTAAATATTTTTAAAGCTAGCCATAAGCCTGAAAAGAAAACTAGGTAGAGGATGAACCGAGAATTTTTGCAGGTATTTAATCGATTCAGAAAAAACTGCTCTGGTATTAATCCATACAGCCATTTTGTGTCTTAGCTGTATGAAAAGTTTTTTGGCATGTCATATTTTTGGTACAGGTGGCTGATTTAGCAAAAATAAGTGGGCGAAGGGCTTATTCATGCAGTGTGTCATTTGCTGTATAATAATAAGCACCTGCAACACATTTATTCCATTTGCTCTGTGTTCTGTAGTCAAGATTTCTATAATGAGGGTCATGGCATGAAAAATGTAGGGAAGTCAACACTGAGAATATTCTAATAGTCTCCTGAAACGTTTTTGATAATAACGTAAGGTTTGTACAGGTTCATTAAGCTTTTACATGAAACCGAACTCTAAATGTTGCGCTGTCAGTTGTGCTGTCAGATTTAGTTTTATGGCATTTCTCTGCATGGTGCAGTCCCGTATTTTCTTCTCTTTTTCCTTCTTGTCTATTGTTTTTCTCTGTCTACGATGTGATTAGTTGGGACCTATGTTTAGACCCTCTGTTTCTAACTGACAGACAATTGGTGATTAAACCGGAAAACACACAGAATGGCCGATATTTAGGGGTGGCCAATCGTACATTGTATTGAAGATCGGAGGAAATTTACAGATATGTCCTACTGAATGTAGAAACCACAGGGTTCAATCCAGTGTCAGACTCGCCCACAGAGATACAGGGGAATCCTCCGGGGGGCCCACAAGTCCATTCACCCGAGAGAACTGCCAAAGTATAAATACAGAGCTGAACTTTTATTCACGGCCGGCCAATGATATTTCAGCCCGGCCCACCAGTCAAAAGTGGAGAATGGTCTATCAGGTTCAAATATTGCCCCATGTGCATCCAGCCTAACATACTACCAGGGGTAATACTACAAAGCAATACAGTTTCTAATTGCTAGATCACTGACTGGAATCCATGGAACATTTAATGGGCATGTTCACCCAAGTAGTGTGCTTCTCTACTCTTAACCTTGCTTAAATAGCTCAGGGACCTGGCAAATAGTCTGGGGAACACCTATCTATGCCAAAAAACCAAAAACACCGTCCAGTACCGGAAAAGTAATGCCCGTCGTGTTTTGGCATTCCGCGTAGTATTTTCGAGATTTCTAGAAATGTGGAAAATTGTAGAAAATTTTGGAATGTTAGATAATTAGTTCCGGTGGATCCGTGAAATCCGCTTTAGAACAGGGTCCAGGTTCCATCTCTACTGATATTAGGAGCGCCAAGGGGTAAAGGCGTTGGGCATATATGGTTTTTGGGAGGTTTCTCATAGGGCTAAGATGTTGTTTGAGGGGTGAACATGCCCTTTAAATAGAAGAGGAACAAAAATATAATTCAGGAATTGAAAACTCAAGAAACCAGAAGACAATAAGAAAAACAAGATACCTGAACACTCTAAACCTTAGAACATAGCCTACAGATACACACTAGAGAGAACAGAACATGGTTATGTTAGCGCTTTATAATAATGTTCTACCTGCACACGCGCCATTTCTGAAGGAGCAATTATGCATACTACTATTTAAAAGAAGTAGATGAGTTTGTGGAGAGGGGGGGCTGGGAGGAAAACATACCATAAAACCCTTTTCATTTAAAAGTTGCCTTTTCATTTAGCAGTAAAATGACAGATGCTAAATAGACGAGAGGCAATGTTACATTCAGAGAATAGAGCTGCGTTTCGATTGGCTGCTCACTTTATAAAACTCCCTCCATCCTTTTGCTGTTAGGCAACCTTCAATTTCACTTTCGCTGCATAAAGAAGCTTATTTTATTTGGTTAGAAAAGACATTTCGCAAGAATCCAGATAATTATAAAGGAGAGTTTTGCTTTGCGTGGATAATTATTGTTAAGTTTAGCGGCGGAGGTAACAATACCGTTTTCCCCTCTCTTTGCCGTTGTTGAATAGGCAAGCATTGTGAAACGTCTATAGCAGACGGAAAGTGTAATAGAAGAAAGGAAGGTCTCTCTTGTTTAGTCAAAAGGGTAGATCACAATACAGTGGCTCTTTTTCAAATACAAAACAGTTTCTAATATTATATGTTTTAGAATCTGTGCCTTAGTTCCTGGAAATGTTAGTACGTCTAGTCATACTGAGCTATAGGTATTTCCTTGCATACGCAAAACAAGCCATTGAACTTGATTCTACTGATAACGTGGTCTGGCCAGTTATCGCAATGTTTCTGTGGACCATTCTGTAAGGTTCTACAACTTCCTCACTTGGCAATGTTCATTAATTTTACAGCACATTGTGTATTTAAATGTCAAAATGTGCCGTGTTTCATATAGTTTGCAGATTGCAGTAAACCTTACAAGGCAGCCACGTAACTACAGCCCCCAAAGGGGGTCCCAGGGTCTATGAGGGCCCATCAACCATCAAGCCATCCGCCAGGTACATTATCCCTTATATATTACACTGTAAGGAGCACATTATCCCTTATATATTACACTGTAATTGGAACATTATTCCTTATATATTACACTGTAATTGGAACATTATCCCTTATATATTACACTGTAAGGGGAACATTATCCTTATATATTACACTGTAAGGGGAACATTATCCCTTATATATTACACTGTAAGGAGCACATTATCCCTTATATATTACACTGTAAGAGGATCATTATCCCTTATATATTACACTGTAATTGGAACATTATCCCTTATATATTACACTGTAAGGAGCACATTATCCCTTATATATTACACTGTAAGGGGACATTATCCTTATATATTACACTGTAAGGGATCATTATCCATTAATATTACACTGTATTGGAACATATCCCTTATATATTACACTGTAAGGAAGCACATTATCCCTTATATATTACACTGTAAGGAGCACATATACCTATATATTACACTGTAAGGGACATTACCTTATATATACACTGTAATGGAAATTATCCCTTAATTTACAATGTAAGGGAACATTATCCATTATATATTACACTGTAAGGGGAACATTATCCCTTATATATACACTGTAAGGGGAACATATCTTATATATTACACTGTAAGGGGAAATTATCCCTTATATATTACACTGTAAGGAGCACATTATCCCTATATATTACACTGGAAGGGAACATTATCCTTATATATTACACTGTAATGGAAAGATACCTTATATATACACTGTAAGGGAGCACATTATCCCTTATATATTACACTGTAAGGGCAATTATCCTTATATATTACACTGTAAGGGGAACACATTATCCCTTATATATTACACGAAGGGGAACATTATCCTTAATTATTACGTAAGGGGAACATTATCCCTTATATATTACACTGTAAGGGAACATTTCCCTTATAATACATGTAAGGGGAACATTATCCTTATATATTACACTGTAATGGGAACATTATCCCTTATATTACACTGTAAGGGGAACATTACCCTTATATATTACACTGTAAGGGGAACATTATCCTATAATTACACTGTAAGGAGACATATCCCTTTATATTACATGTAAGGGGAACCTTAGCCATTATATTACACTGTAAGGGGAAAATTATCCCTTATATATTACACTGTAAGGGGAACATTATCTTATATATTACACTGTAAAAGGGGAACATTATCCTTAATATTACACTGTAGGGGAACATTATCCTTATATATTACACTGTAAGGGGAACATATCCTTATATATTACACTGTAAGGGGAACTTATCCCTTAATATTACACTGTAAGGGGAAACATATCCCTTATATATTACACTGTAAGGAACTATCCCTATATATACACTGTAAGGGGAACATTATCCTATATATTACACTGTAAGGGGAACATTATCCCTTATATATTAACACTGTAAGGGAACATTATCCCTTATATATTACACTGTAAGGAGCACATTATCCCTTATATATTACACTGTAAGGAGCACATTATCCCTTATATATTACACTGTAAGGGGAACATTATCCATTATATATTACACTGTAAGGGGAACATTATCCATTATATATTACTATAAGGAGCACATTATCCCCTATATATTACTATAAGGAGCACATTATCCCTTATATATTACTGTAAGGGGAACACTATCCCCTATATATTACTGTAAGGGTAACATTATCCCTTATATCTTTGTAGCACTGCAACTGAATCCCTTACATCAAAGTATAAAATGTACAACCCACCATACGGACCCTCAGTAGCTGGATCATTGGGTTCCCCAGAGGTTGATGACATATTTTCTGTCTGAGTCACTGCAGGGCCCTTTGTTTAGCCAATTAGATGAGTTTTGGGATGTAGACTCAGAATTTACAACTGGATGAATGATGAATAATTGGTAAATAAGCCCCATCCGGCACTTAGCGTCTTGGTTAGAAAATAAAGAGGGTAAAACAATAAATCCAGGTTTTCTGAAATGCTCCATGGTTATTATTCATGTGTTTCATATAGTTTGCAGATTGCAGTAAACCTTACAAGGCAGCCACGTAACTACAGCCCCCAAAGGGGGTCCCGGGGTCTATGAGGGCCCATCAACCATCAAGCCATCTGCCAGGTACATTATCCCTTATATATTACACTGTAAGAGAAAAATGAAAGTAAGTATAAATCTCCGCCTAGCCACCGTCGTTATAGGGTATGTGGGCTGATAGTCTTGTTTCTGATTCACAGGCGAAATGAATTGTGTTACTTGCAGCCAAGAAGACAGGTGGACAACTTACTCTAAGTGCATATGAATTGGATTCTCCGGTTATCTGGTAAGGACGTGGCCTGACCAACATGGATTGAGGATGCATATACCGGAGATACCGTACCTACAGTGCTCACAGGATGCTCCTGTAATTTGATTGTGAGATAACAGTGTGAATGTTTCCGCTTACACGCAGTTAACATATCAGTGCTATTGCGTGTGGTTTTTATACTGGTCACATTGTGTTGGTAGGGTTCTCACTGTCATGACCACGCTATTCATTAATTTTCCGGATATGAATATATCCACCTGTCCAATCAATCTGAAATGATTGGTTTGTGCAACAGTGAAAACTAATGTTCTCAGACCTGAATACAGACTGGAAACACAGGCTGGTGTTGGATTAATGGGGACCCATGGACATTCTCTCCCCACCAATCCAGCCATGATAACTGGGCTATGTTCTAAAGAAGAAATTTAATGACAATTCACTCAGGCAATTCTAGGACACAATTAAATTTTTTATTTGCGAGCTCCATAGGCATCAAAGGAGGTATAACCTCTTAAAAAGTTATATTAATGGTAACTACAAACTCGCATTCTTTCAAACAAGCCCAGTAGAGATGGGACCCAGATCCAAAAATGAACCCTCAGCCTGAAATCCAAACTTTCTGTCGACAAATGGGCGGATCGCTGGGTTTCGGGACTTGGAGCATATATTGGAGGGTTACCGAATGCACCAGGTTATTTTCATAGTAGAAAATAAACTTGAATGTTTGATAACCTTCAAAAAAATGATCGGAAACTCAAGTAGTTTCCGATTCTATTTCGAGGGTTATTGAACTTTCGAGGTTATTTTCGAGGGCTACCGAAAAATAACCTGTGGGCATTCGGAACCCTTGAAAATACGTTCTGAACCTCAGAAAGTTACTTCCAATTTTGGGTTTTTTCCGAGTTCCGTAAATCCAAAAACGGAACTAAAAGTCAGAGCTTAGGCCATCTCTAAAGCCTAGTATAAGGGGATTGGATCTCAAGTAAGGTTTTAAATTTACACTTCCTGTAAGACCTGTCTCTCTGAGTCTCTGTGACAGGTACATGAGTGTTGTCTGTCAATAAGCCCCACCCGCAAAAAACTCAATAGTTTCTGCTAGTTATAGGCCTCTGCAACCAATGTTCATTTATTGGCACCTTAGGGAGAGAAAATCTATTTATTTTCAGGCTTTTGGCTAGCTTTAAAAATTATTTAAGGAGTTCGGGGACAGGTTATGAAACAAGCTGATAATAAAAAGGGGCATCTTACCTTAGACTTGGAGCAGACCAGTGGTGATATTACAGCTCACAGTGCTAGCAGGAAAAAACGCCCTTTTATGCGCTGTAACTTTGTATACATGCAGCTAGAGAATGATCCTGAAGTCCTTTTAATAAAGGACACTTGTATTGCAACCACCGTTCCCCATAAAAATTAGGAAAGGAGTGCTTTTGGGTAATCTTCAGTTTCCTGCTAGCCCTGGAGTAAAGCTTTACCTTCTACAACTGGTAGTTTCATTGGTGACATGGCTCGCAAGATCTATTGTGTCTTTACCGCAGCCACAGCTTTCGTGCTGGGACCATTTTCACCAGCGATGCACTGAAAAGTGGCGTTCTGTCCCACATTGACTTCCGAATTCTGCAATCGCAGAAAAATGGGGCGCGTTTCCTTGGGTTACAGAAGAAGGGGGAAAGTTAGTGATCCTATCCTAGAAGGATTAGAATATCCTATATTAAACAAATAACCTAATTCTGCCCCAGATGTATCTGGCCAAAACTCAATGAAACGGATTGAATTATTATCACAATGGATTTTGGAACACAGAGAACCCACAAAGCTCGGGGGAAATATAAACCGTTATTTCTTCCTGAACTCCGCTCCAATAGTATTTTATATAAAGACATGCTTCCGCCAGCAACCAAAAACACACAGCCAACCAAAACACTGACTTCTTCTACCGCTTTCTTTCTTAACGTTGAAAAACCAAGGCCGTTCTTATAAAAGCCAAAGTGTTATGTCTGTAACTGCTTGAACAAAAAAAAAAAAGTCGTATACATCAAGGAGAAGAAATTGTTCTGTGCGCAGCCTTTCTACTGGAGACATTATCCAGTAGGGCGCAACAGGGCTTATAATGAATGTTTGCCTGACATCCCTTGTTCCCTGCTTGGACGAAAGACAGCAGTAAAAAAGAGCGTAATCCCAAAGCTCTCTGCTGTCTGTTGTCAGACTACGAATCCCAGCAACCCGTATGGGCAAAGGGAGACAAACGATCACAATGGGTACATCTGCCCGCCAGTAAAATTGTATGTTCGCACTAAAGCGTCACCATTTCATACTACGGCGAACAGAAACATCCATCAAAATGATTTCTAAACAGGTGTCTGAATCCTCATCCCCTAAGGGCCCTACAACATCACGGTGGCGTTATTTAAGACACTGAATCTTGTACCATTTAACCTGACTGCGGCAAAGGGGTAATGAGATGCCCAACCTAGTAGAACGATTGATGAGATTTTGCCTATTGCGACATTAACTCTTCAAACATTTATTGAACTATAAAGGAAATATCACGCACCCCCACACTTTAATAGGAAAACAGGAATGTACATGACAAGAAATACAGCAATTTCATGAAAAATGCACCTTGACATGGGATTGGTCGTTTGACTTTTTTTAATGGCTCTCTCATTGGTCCTTTTATTTTCCTATCTGAAATCTTGTCTGGTGGAAGTAATAAATGCAAAACAAACTGAGCACACAGAGAGTAATCAATTCAGAAGTCCAGCATCGATATATATAAAACAGAAGACGGGGAAGCAAAGTGTCAAACAAACAAAGAAAATTAAACTACAAAAAAAAAAAACAAACCAACTCTGCAAGGGCTGAAGAATGTAACCTACATACCTGTCTTTCTCTTGTAAGGTTTGTTCTTTAATAGAATAGCAGTTTGTGTTTAAACATTTTGACCCTTTAAGCGGTTGGAAAAAAGATGGTAGGAGAGAAGAGCAAAGCGAGGGTGGTTGGAGAGAGTGGTAGAGAGGGCTGAGGATGTAAAAACAGAAAGTATGGAGGAATTAAGGAGGGAAGCAGGAGCGTGAAAGGGAATTTAAGGCTGTGTACACACTATGTAAATGTTCTCCCCAGAATTTCGTTTCCAGGCAGGTGGCATGAAAAAGTAGCGGGTGAGGCAGGGAAATTTGTGACCCGCATACAGAGTACACAGGGTCCTGAAAGAGTTAGTTACCCGTCCTACATATCTTGCGTATGTAGCAAGGGTTAACAGCTGCTGCATGTGCTTGCAGAGTAGAGAGTCGCTCGAACGGTGCTGGATCTGTACACTGACTTTTGCTATGTTTAAGATGAATTTGGAACAGCTCTGGATTTTGTTACCGGTGGCGGCCGATGATGTGCTGGCACAACCTATTAAAGGGCAAGTCCAGCCCTGAAATGAAAACTACATACAGGTAAATCACCTCAAAACCCTACGGTAATAGTTTGAAATGTGAAATATATAAGTAACCTGGAAATCCTGACAATGTCCTTTTGCCCTTTCTGCTTCCTGGTTCTTCAGTGGTAACTGTCAGTTATGGATTTGACAGCTGACCATCAAGCCAAGACTGAATGTGTTAATCCCCTGTCTGCCTCTTTGAGCATGCCAGGCTCAGTACAGGCTCAGTACAGGTTTCTAAATTAGCTCTCGTTTCCAGAGGCATCCAGAAGCATAGCAGGCATACAGTAATGAAGTCATAGGACAAACTATGATTATATCAACATATTATAAAGAGGCCATTCTTTCTAAAAGATGTTCTTATGGGGGGTGGAGTTGTCTCCCTACAGTTTAGATAAATAAATCAAATGTTTTTGTCGACGAATGATCTTAAAGTTTGTACCCAGCTTAAGGGATAAAAAATAAGGGAAACAGAAGGAAATTGGATAAAACAGCCAAGTGTAGAAGTAGAGACAAGGAAGGATGAAGCAATGGGTATAAGAGCTGGACAAATGAGGAAGAAAGAAACCAGGTGAGTTTAGAACCATGGGGAGCTGAAGATGCTTTGTAAGGTCTAAGACTGGGGAAAGAGAGAACCACAGTACTAAATATACATACGGCATGGGTGAGCCAGAACGCGGACCTCATCCACAGCGATGTATCAGAGGATCTTAACGGAAACAGCTTCAAATATAATCTGCAAGGTACCAGTTATGGGATATAAACTTTGATATGTTATGGCTTAGTAACAAAATACTTTCATGGTATTCTTAGCAAATTTTACATTACATCCGTCATTACAGCAAGCCCAGGTATTACTACTCTACATTCCCGCTCCCTCTCACTCAATGAGCTCATTAAGCGGAGTGATGTTTCACACAGGGATACAGGGCTTTCAATTAAGATTCTTTGTATTCTTGAGGGGGTGAGAAGTGACAGGATTGTCTGCTCCAGTGAGACGATGTTTGGTTTTAGATTACTTAGAAAGGAGAGTGATCATGATTTTATTAAGTGATTCATCATCTGTGTGTAAAAAATGCATGTTTATCCTGGGGCCTCTCATTTCTGCATTTAAAGAGAGTTGCCTTTAATTCCAGCATAACATGTTTCTCCAATATCTGGAATTTATTCTGTGAGGCTAAGAAAATATTTATTATGAACATGGCAAATTGGACTTAAATAGAGCTGCAATACTGGGGTCGATGGATTAGATTCCTTAGATAAATCCTCAGAAAATTATCGCAATACTGGGAAAGCTAAACTATTTTGGTACCTGAGCTACAATTGCCCCTTGCTGCTAACTCCTATCACAGGTGAGAGGAAGGAAATAAAACCTCGCAGTAAACATTAGTTCTGCTGATTCCCACCTAATGGGCAAACACTCAATTACTATAGTTAGAGAAGGAAAAAAATCTTTAAGTTATACAGCAAGCTAGAGGTCTCTTCCCGTTTTTCCATTCTCTTGTCATTGGCATCTATGGAGAGATGACATCAATGTGGAGGAGAATGGGAGAAAAAAAGATTGGCTGGCATTTCCATTTCAAAATCAAGATGGAGGACCGAACACCAAGAGATAATGAAAAATCTTGTTTCGAACCACACATCAGAAACATACATTCGGTTTCCCTCCCCCATCAGGTTGTGGCAAACATTCACATTTTGTCACTAAGTAAAAATTATATAAAATATTTTCCCTTTAACCAAAATTAGCCACTCAATGGGACTTTACGTCTCATTTCACATTAGATAAGTGCTGTTGAGTGGTTCTAAGATAAAGATAGGCTTACATGGATTACATAAAAATATATATATACATGGTCATTTTGATTGGTTATGAGAAAGTGGACCATGTATGACTTTCTGTGTGATAGGGCTGCCAGGCAGGGACGGATTTACAATGCTCAGGGAAGGCTAACCACACCTATCAGCACATGACTAGGAGACCCCTGATTACCTGATAGAAGTTGGGCCGAAGTACTTATGGCCAATTTGTCCGGACCAGCTTCTGTAACTACGCCAGACACATTCCATACTGGGTTCCCCTGAGGTCCACACATTCACCTTTACATGACATTGAGAGTCCAGGGCTAGAACGCCCAGACATGTAGTAATGGAAATCAATGCAATGGGTGTCGTTTTCTTTGAGTACAGGAAGGAGGAGATGAGCTTTCTGTCCTGAAGCAAAACCAGAACTGTTCACCACCATGAAGATCCTGAGAGCAGACAGAGATAAAGGGAAGTAAGCAGCGAGAGAAAAAGTATCCCAATAGTGGAAACAGAAGCCAATGAAAGTTGATTGGAAACTGGGGAAAGACATGATGAACCCAATGTATGAAACAGGTGAATGGAGACATAATGGGACATTGACATCAGCTCTACTTGGTTTGTACCTGTTGGAATTGCTGAGTCCAGCGGAGGTTTTCTCCCATGTGTCACTGCTCCCACGTGAATCCAACTGGTGCCCAAAGCCACACTGTATCACAAGCTATTGTATGGTCTTCAAACGTGCAGCCCTGTAGGGGGCGACAAAGAGACAGGAGATTAAAAATTGCCATATAATTCCACTATTTTTTTTTTCTCATTTAGCTCATACACAGCCCAATTATATTAATTAACATACGTAACAACACAGATAGTTCTTTTGGGAAATCTAGAGCTGAATCACATGGTTATTGACACAATGACTGATCGTCAGTCTGTTGGTCCCGAATGAGAGAACCTATATTTCAGCACGACCGATCACGTGACCTATTAAAGACCACCAACCGATCCTACATGGTTGTGGCAATTTTCTGCAGGTGTTTTGGACTATAAACTCCATCAGTGGATGTGAGTGTAATGCAGTAACTATGTCAGTGCTTGAGTTTACTGATCCTCGAATTGTTCCTGTGATCCAGCCAAGTGAATACAGAAAATCCTAATCAATAGAAAGTGGTCCGGACACATCTAGCTGCGTGATCCTGCTGGTGCACCGTCCCAAACACCTTAGCTAGTAAAATTGAAAAAATGGTTTTGCGGAGCTTCCAGACAAAGAAGACTCAAAGGATATCGTTTGGTGCTTTATGGACACGGACACGTCCTTTATCAAGTGTCACTTCATGTCCGAAACATGTCGTGTCATAAAGCACATTTTTCCAATTTGACAATACAAAAAATCCAATAACCCATTGCTTAGTCAACATTTCAATACATTTTCTCATGGTCGTGGACATGTGTGAATATATGGAAAGAAATCCCAATACCAAATAATAATATAATAATAGAAATAATCAAAATAATTAAAATAACATTGCAAGCGAACACATTAGGCCTTGTAAGAAAAGTTCTTATTGTTAAAATGGGCTAATTTTGCCCCAACCAATCAGATGTTACGTTCTATTTGAAGCTAAAATCTGATTGGTTGGGGCCAAATTAGCACCATTTTTAACAATAAGAACTTTTAATACAAAAGGCCTGATTAGAGCTACAGTTTGGCGATGGCACGTACGCACACACACACAGAAATAATAGATCCATAAAATCATAAGAAGGGATTCAGAGAAGACCTCCAAGCTGAGATGGAAGGAGAAGAAAAAATCCTTGAAAGTCAAAGATGCTGAAAAAAGAAAAAGCACCACGGATCGACAGTGGGAGATCTTATAAGCCCCGGCCTAAAAAGGGTAGAATAGAAAGGAGAGAAGCGGAGGCCCAGAGAGTGCCGTAAAGTAGAATGTCTATATTGAATTCTCAACAAAGACAAGGCAGTTTGGCGCTGCCAACAAAAGAGTTTGTTTGTGTGAACCATCCCAGACAGTCTTTGCTGCCATGACTGATACGGTGAAAGCGGAAGACCCATCAGCATCACAGACCAAGCAGGACCAGAGGGAAGTGATTACAGTCTCTTTATGTTGTGGCTTTGTAATCTCTCTCCGGCTGTTGCTTAGACTATATCTTCCAGCATATTTGCCGCCACAGTGTGAGTTATAGTTTACCAACAGACGGAGGATGCAAGTTAAGATCCCCCTGACTTACACAAACGTGAAAAGTGTTTTGTAAAATTGTGTGTGTTTTGGTTCTTTAGTATGCTAGTATCTTATGTCATCATCCAGGTCAGTAATCGTAATTTCATTCTCCAGTAGCTAATGTATTCATCCATCAGGTCATGCTAATCTGTAATTCATTCATCCAGGCTGCTATCTGTAATATATTCTCCATCTGTATGTATTCTTCATCCAGGTCAGGTAATCTGTAAATATTTCATTCCAGGTCATGGTTATCTGTAATATTCATAGGTATTATATCTGTATATTCATCCATCCAGTCGGTCTATCTGTAATATCATTCATCAGGTCTGCTATATCTGTAATATTCATCTCCAGGTCATGTATATCTGTAATATTCATTCATCCAGGTCATGTAACGTATATCATTCATGGACTGTAATCATCATCAGTCGAAGAATTCATCATCCAGGTCATGCTACTGTATTCTATCCAGTCATGTATATCTGTAATTCATTCATCCAGGTCATGCTATATCTGTAATATTCATTCATCAGTTGGTATATGTAATATTCATTCATCAGGTCATGGTATTGTAATATCATCATCCAGTCATGGTATATCTGTATAATTCATCATCCAGGTCATGGTATATCTCCTGAATATTCTATTACATCCAAGGTCATGCTATATCTGTAATATTATCATCCAGGTCTGGTATATCTGTATATTCATCCATCCAGGTCATGGTAGATCTGTAATATTCATCATCCCAGTTCATGGTATATTGAATATTCATCCAGGTCATGGTATATCTGTAATATTCATCATCCAGGTCATGGTATATCTGTATATTCATCATCCAGGTCCGTCTATCTGTAATATTCATTCATCCAGGTCATGTAATCTGTAATATTCATTCATCCAGGTCAGGTATATCTGTAATATTCATTCATCCAGGTCCGGTCTATCTGTAATATTCATTCATCATAGGTCTTCTGTATATCATTTCATCCAGGCACGGTTATATCTGTAATTCATTCATCAGGTCATGGTATATCTGTAATTCATTAATCAGTATGGTATATTGTATTTATTAATTCGAGGATTAGCGAGGTAGAATTATGACCACTATGCTTCTGATCCTTGGCACTCCAGATTTGTAAACTACAACTCCCGCATGCTTAGTTGCTGGGAGTGTAGTTTACAACAATCTACAGTAGCAAGCACTTACATGCTTACTCTCCCCTCACATCTCCATGAAGCCCATCAGCTTTCCATCGATCAGGACCGCTTCTACGGTACTTAATCGATCCGCACATCACTGATGGCACACCACTGATCACCGCGGCCTCATTCCCGGTCCATTTGACGGTATGCACCCGGATCGCCTGGATCATCGTAGTTAGTGACTGATCGATTAAGTCAGTTCAGACAGGATGTTTTTATCGGTATATACGGTATTCATCCATCCAGGTCAGGGTAATCTGTTAATATTTCATTCATCCAGGTCATGGTATATCTGTATAATATCATTCACCAGGTCATGGTATATCTGTAATATTCATTTTCATGGTATATCTGTATATTCATTATCAGGTCATGGTATATCTGTAATATTCATTCATCCAGGTCATGTGTTAATCTGTAATATTCATCCATCAGGTCATGGTATATCTGGAATGACTTCATCCATCAAGGTATGGTTAGTATCTGTAATATTCCATTCATCCAGTGTCCATGGTTATATCTTGCACATATTCATCCATTCCAGGTCATGTATATCTGTAAATTACTCCAGGTCATGGTCTATCGGTCAATATTACATTCATCCAGTGTCTGGTCTAGGTGTATATTCATTAATCCAGGTCATGGTCTATCTTTATTCATCATCCAGGTTATGGGAATCTGTAATATTTCATTCATCCAGGTCGTATATCGTATATCATTTCATTCCAGGTCATGGTCTATCTGTAATATTCATTCATCCAGGTCATGGTCTATGTGTAATATTCATTATCCAGGTCATGGTCTATCTTTAATATTCATTCATCCAGGTCATGGTATATCCTAATATTCATCCATCCAGGTCATCGTCTATCTGTAATATTCATTCATCCAGGTCATGGTATATCTGTATATTCATTCATCCATTCATTCATCCGGTCATGGTATATCTGTAATGTTCATTCATCCAGGTCATGGTATATCTGTAATATTCATTCATCCAGGTCATGGTATATCTGTAATATTCATCATCCAGGTCATGGTATATCTGTAATATTCATCATCCAGGTCATGGTATATCTGAATATTCATTTATACAGGTCATGGTATATCTGTTGTATTCAATTAGATCAACTGGACTTGAAGTTTAGTTCTTGAAGACGTTTCGCTAGTCATCCGACTGGATCTCTCAATTCGAATGACTTGTACAAGAATCTGTGGCAATTATGTACCCTGGAAATGCTGTTTTGACACCTTACCCTGGGGTTCCTAAAAAACCTCTTAGCCACTAACCAATCACGCCCTAACACCTGGCTGTGATATGCTTAGGGATTTCCAGGGTACATAATAGCCACAGATTCTTGTACAAGTCATTCTGAATTGAGAAAGCCAGTCGGATGACTAGCGAAACTGTCTTCAAGAACTAAAAATCAAGTCCCGTTGATCTAATGAATACAACAGTAAAATGTGTGTGGCCAAGGCTTTCTATTGCAGAACCACAAAAAGCCACCATCAATGGTCTTTCCATTTTTCTATTATAGAAAAACTAGATCAGCAATCCAGCACATAGATCCTGTTTTAATCTTTTCTAAATTTCATTTTTCACTTAGTAATAAATCCAGTTTCAATGAGGGCAATAGGACTGGCAGCTTGTGTCACACAGCCATAGAAAAACCCCTCTACTCCGTAGCGGTTTGTCAGGGAGAGCTGGAGCATGTTCCGAAGGGTAGTCCTTCCTGAGGGTGCAGGGGTGTTCCTAGGGTTTTTGGAACCTGAAACAATTTTAAACATAGGATGGCTTGTGGAGGGGTGCGGTGGGCTGACTGGTAAACTTAAGGGCTGACTTAACACTGACTGGTGCTAAAATGTAGTATTGCAGGAAGGAGGATTTTAAAAACTGCCGCCTTTTAAGCGTTTCACAGGGGCGCGCCTCTGAGCAAATGTTTCAGTTTGCTTCATGTAGTGGCACCCCTGACTGGGTGCTGACAATTCCCATAGAAATATCTGATTTCGGTTTGAAATATTAATATATTGGATCCAGGTGGGTGGATTGCGAACTGATCTTCCCTAATTTTAATTTTATGTAAAATCAAACCGCTTCTACTTATACATAAACACAGCAACGTGCAGAAACAATGTAACCACAGGAAATTTCTGGTTCCTTTACTGTAAACAGGCCGAGAGTTGAACAGACACATTCAGATTCTTTTAATACGTTTCCCCATTAACCATATTTATATCAGTAACCAAGTGTGAAGAGTGTTGTGAGATGATTATAGCAGAGCCTGCCTGAATCATAAACCTGAATACAAACAATCCAAACATATTCCGACCAAAGGGGGAAGATAGAACGTTAGATGATTTATCAGGGAAAACTACAAAGTGCTACATTGCTGCTTAATGAAGATCTCTTTGAAGTCAAAAGATTGAAATCCCTGTACTAATTAATAAACCCATTTAATTTTATGTATAGAAACAGAGAGAGAATCTAAACAAATATAACTATAATATGCCATCAGTACATATTCAACCCCAGATTAGCTTTAGCTAATTATGACACATTTCAGCATTTCAAAGACATCTGTGGAATCCAATCTGATCATTTTATTACTGTCAATAACAACAGAGAAAACGACCAGGGAGCTTCACATTTCTTAAAAGCAGAAGGTTCTGCGGGATTTTTTTGAAAATTCCCTCTTTGCTTGTGGTTTGTGCCTTGAGCTTTACATAGGTGTTTTAAGGGGGGGATTACAGGTGCCCAGAATCCCTCTTTCTGCTGGTTTATAGTTACCTGCAGTTTGGCGCCTAGAGATCATCAGAAAGTGTAGAAAAAGTGTGAAAGGGGATTAAACAAATGGGAGCCAAGATACAGACCTGAACAATAAGTTTTACTGTTTACGGATACCGACGGTATCGGGGCTTTATCGTTACTGTGTGTACCCAGCTTAACACAAATGTGTTACTATCATTCTTATGTTATGTCCTAGTACCATAATTAGCATAGCTGAACTCCAGAAAGAACAAGGATTTATAGGTGTTTTTTACTATAATGAGGTTTTCACCTGGAAATAAAGGTTCGTACACACGTGTGATCGCGGGTCCCGACACCGGATTCTGTACCACTAACTGCATCAATCATGTCCGTCCTGCTGTGCTACAATGAGCTTCCATTGTCTGGTTTGCCCTCTTTCCTTGGCCAAGCCTTCACCTCCAGTTACATCACACCTTTAAACTAACACACAAGGGTTTGGGAGTGGATGAGGGGCAAGCGAAGGTAAGGGTTCCTGAAATGGTTCTATAATCAGCCATACATATAACAGTTTGAGGTATAGTTATGTATATAGTATGTCATAATGTAAACATAGTTCTAATCCCTAAGGTTCGTACACACGTGTGATCGCGGGTCCCGACCCGCGACACACAATCTGTAGAACGTTCGTTTTGCCCGATAACGGCACGTGTGTAGGGCCTTTATGTTCGGGGATCCGCCAAGTCGGTTGTTCGGCCAACCAGACAATGGAAGCTCATTGTAGCACTAGCAGGACGGGAAATGATTGAGGCAGTTTGTGGCACAGGAACTAAAGTGGAACTTGCTGCAGTGCATGGTGAGTTAAACCAGTGTGGTAAGGGCACATTTGCTCTAAACTGAAGATGGAAAAATCTTGTTCCTATCTCTATAAGAACTATGAAATAAAGACAAAAGGATGGGTCTATAGCTCAGAGATGTGTGTCAGCCATGATGTGGCTAGTACACAATGGGTCCATAGACGAATCTGGGCGTACAATATTTAGATGTGAATGTGGTGCTATTTACATCAACATTAGGATCAGTGTGCCTGTTTTAATAGTCAATGTGCCCAAACATGTATGTGACATGCAATGGGTTTTCCACATCAACATGAAACATATGTAAATAATGGTCGATGTCAATCTAACTTTGCAACAATAATAATAAATTTGCAATAACTTCTACAATGGCCAATAAACCTCTTGTCCGATCAATATTAAATTTAATGTCGGATAGAAAAATCAATTCTATACAGGATTCGGAACAATTCCACATTATGCCGAATTCTTCGGAATGTCATGCCAGCGTAGCCAATACGGAGTATGGTGAGCGATGTTTTTTTCCTTATGGAAAGATTACAATCCAGGAAGTGTTCCAGTCTATGATCCATGAGGCCAAATTTACCGCGGGTTATTGGAATAGAACGGAGCCGCAGTCGTACATTAACAACTGGCCATACAATACCATGCAGTAGTAGAGTATCACAATGGTATTGTTTAGGTGATGAGTGTGGTATTGTGAAATATACCGTGACGTTATAAATCTGCCACCAAGTGATATTGGGCATAGACAGGGCAGGGTCATAGCGGGGAAAGGATCTCACGGTGGGTGTGCGTGTTTTTTCTCCATGCTCTGTAATTACTATAAAGACAAACGAGAACAAGTTACAAGGCATGGACAATGTGAACCAATAGATGGAGCCTCATCATGAAAATCAATTTGATATTGATGCAAAACTTTTCTACTCAACCGCTTCAGGCAGTAACAAGACCTTCCCAATGTAACGAAGAGTAAACGTTGCACAGTTATACATACCCAGCTCAGGGATTATCTGGTAAATAGAAGACATTTCACACTGATCATTACATGATGACGACATTTCTAACTGACTGTTACTGCCCCTAGGCCTGTATTCAACAAATCCACACAGTGCCTGGCAAATTACAGCCACAAGAGAGAACACGGAAATAGCAGCATAGTTACTGCAGTGTGCATGTCAATGGTACCATGGAACATATAGAGACAGAAGGAAGGGTATTACAGAGTATACAGTATTATCATAATATAAGATACTATTATGTTTTCTATCAGTAACTAGGATCTGGGGTGCAGTTAGGTGCTGCTCCTCTTTACTGCTAACCACTGCAGTTACTTATCCAGTAGGCTGTATTTGTTTGGAAAACGCACTCTAGAAGGCTTTATTCATTTACTAGTTGATTAGTGCATGCATGCACAACGTTCGGGGAGTGTCCCCTTCCTCAAGTGCGCACCTGAGGAAGGGGACACTCTCCGAAACGTTGTGCACAATGTCTCTAATAACTAGTAAATGAATAAAGCCTTCTAGAGTGCGTTTTCCAAAACAATACAGGCTACTGGATAGAAAACATGAAGCCTTCTGATGTTTAAAGCAACAATCCCACCCATTCTGCAGAAACCTTGCTTGTATTGGAATGCCGGATAAGCCAGTTCATATAAAAGCTTAAAGGGTAACGTTGGTCTCCATATAAATGACCTTTATTAGAAAGAGCACACTTCCTACTTAAAGTAAATCCAGAATCATGCTTCTAGCTGCAGACTATCAAAGTTACAGCAGTATAAAGGGTGGTGTTCAGCTAGATATCACCAGCACTATTGCTCCGCCCCCCGTGCCAGAGACTCCGAGCATGCCCAGTTGTATCCTACGCATACAAATAGAGCATCATCTGCTCCATCATAAGCCCCAGCCCAAACTTCTTAAATATTTTAAAGCTAGCCATAAGCCTGAAAAGAAAACTAGGTAGAGGATGAACCGAGAATTTTGCAGGTATTTAATCGTCAGAAAAAACTGCTCTGGTATTAATCCAAACAGCCATTTTGTGTCTGCTGATGAAAAGTTTTTTGGCATGTCATATTTTTGGTACAGGTGGCTATTTAGCAAAAATAAGTGGGCGAAGGGCTTATTCATGCAGTGTGTCATTTGCTGTATAATATAAGCACCTGCAACACATTTATTCCATTTGCTCTGTGTTCTGTAGTCAAGATTTCTATAATGAGGGTCAGGCATGAAAAATGTAGAGGAAGTCAAACCTGAGAATATTCTAATAGTCTCTGAAACGTTTTTGATAATAACGTAAGGTTTGTACAGGTTCATTAAGCTTTTACATGAAACCGAAACTCTAAATGTTGCGCTGTCAGTTGTGCTGTCAGATAGTTTTATGGCATTTCTCTGCATGGTGCAGTCCCGTATTTTCTTCTTTTTCCTTCTTGTCTATTGTTTTTCTCTGTCTACGATGTGATTAGTTGGGACCTATGTTTAGACCCTCTGTTTCTACTGACAGACAATTGGTGTATTAAACCGGAAAACACACAGAATGGCCGGATATTAGGGGTGGCCAATCGTACATTGTATTGAAGATCGGAGGAAATTTACAGATATGTCCTACTGAATGTAGAACCACAGGGTTCAATCCAGTGTCAGACTCGCCCACAGAGGTACAGGGGAATCCTCCGGGGGGCCACAAGTCCATTCACCCGAGAGAACTGCCAAAGTATAAATACAGAGCTGAACTTTATTCACGGCGCGCCAATGATATTCAGCCCGGCCCACCAGTCAAAAGTGGAGAATGGTCTATCAGGTTCAAATATTGCCCCATGTGCATCCAGCCTAACATATACCAGGGGTAATACTACAAAGCAATACAGTTTCTAATTGCTAGATCACTGACTGGATCCATGGAACATTTTGGGCATGTTCACCCAAGTAGTGTGCTTCTACTCTTAACCTTGCTTAAATAGCTCAGGGACCTGGCAAATAGTCTGGGGAACACCTATCTATGCCAAAACCAACACCGTCCCGTACCGGAAAAGTAATGCCCGTCGTGTTTTGGCATTCCGCGTAGTATTTTCGAGATTTCTAGAAATGTGGAAATTGTAGAAAATTTTGGAATGTTAGATAATTAGTTCCGGTGGATCCGTGAAATCCGCTTTAGAACAGGGTCCAGGTTCCATCTCTACTGATATTAGGAGCGGCAAGGGGTAAAGGCGTTGGGCATATATGGTTTTTGGGAGGTTTCTCATAGGGCTAAGATGTTGTTTGAGGGGTGAACATGCCCTTTAAATAGAAGAGGAACAAAAATATAATTCAGGAATATGAAACTCAAGAAACAGAAGACAATAAGAAAAACAAGATACTGAACACTCAAACCTTAGAACATAGCCACAGATACACACTAGAGAGAACAGAACATGGTTATGTTAGCGCTTTATAATAATGTTCTACCTGCACACGCGCATTCTGAAGGAGCAATTATGCATAATACTATTTAAAAGAAGTAGATGAGTTTGTGGAGAGGGGGGGCTGGGAGAAAACATACCATAAAACCTTTTCATTTAAAGTTGCCTTTTCATTTAGCAGTAAAATGACAGATGCTAAATAGACGAGAGGCAATGTTACATTCAGAGAATAGAGCTGCTCGTTTCGATTGGCTGCTCATTTATAAAACCCTCCATCCTTTTGCTGTTAGGCAACCTTCAATTTCACTTTCGCCTGCATAAAGAGCTTATTTTATGGTTAGAAAAGACATTTCGCAGAATCCAGATAATTATAAAGGAGAGTTTTGCTTTGCGGGATAATTATTGTAAGTTTAGCGGCGGAGGTAACAATACCGTTTTCCCCTCTCTTTGCCGTTGTGAATAGGCAAGCATGTGGAAACGTCTATGCAGACGGAAAGTGTGAAAGGTAATAGAGAAAGGAAGGTCTCTCTTGTTTAGTCAAAAGGGTAGATCACAATACAGTGGCTCTTTTCAAATACAAAACAGTTTTAATATTATAGTTTTAGAATCTGTGCCTTAGTTCCTGGAAATGTTAGTACGTCTATCATACTGAGCTATAGGTATTTCCTTGCATACGCAAAACAAGCCATTGAACTTGATTCTACTGATAACGTGGTCTGGCCGTTATCGCAATGTTTTTGTGGACCATTCTGTAAGGTTCTACAACTTCCTCACTTGGCAATGTTCATAATTTTACAGGACATTGTGTATTAAATGTCAAAATGTGCCGTGTTTCAATAGTTTGCAGATTGCAGTAAACCTTACAGGCAGCCACGTAACTACAAGCCCCCAAAGGGGGTCCCAGGGTCTATGAGGGCCATCAACCATCAGCCATCCGCCAGGTACATTATCCCTTATATATTACACTGTAAGGAGCAAATATCCCTTATATACACGTAATTGGAACATTATTCTTAATATTACACTGTAATTGGAACATATCCTTAGATATTACACTGAAGGGGAACATTATCCTTATATATACACTGTAAGGGGAACATTATCCTTATATATTACACTGTAAGGAGCACATTATTCCTATATATACACTGTAAGAGGATCAATATCCCTTATATATTACACTGTAATTGGAACATTATCCCTTATATTACACTGTAGGAGCACATTATCCCTTATATATTACACTGTAAGGGGAACATTATCCTTATATATTACACTGTAATTGGAACATTATCCCTTATATATTACACTGTAAGGAGCACATTATCCCTTATATATTACACTGTAAGGGGCACATTATCCCTTATATATTACACTGTAAGAGGATCATTATCCTTAATATTACACTGTAATTGGAACATTATCCCTTATATATTACACTGTAAGGAGCACATTATCCCTTATATATTACACTGTAAGGAGCACATATACCTATATATTACACTGTAAGGGGAAACATTACCTTATATATACACTGTAATTGGAACATTATCCCTTAATACATGTAAGGGAACATTATCCATTATATATTACACTGTAAGGGGAACATTATCCCTTATATATACACTGTAAGGGGAAACATATCCATTATATATTACACTGTAAGGGGAATTATCCCTTATATATTACACTGTAAGAGGGACATTATCCCTTATATTACACTGAAGGGCATTATCCCTTATATATTACACTGTAAGGAAATACTTATATATACACTGTAAGGAGCACATTATCCCTTATATATTACACTGTAAGGGACATTATCCCTTATATATTACACTGTAAGGGGAACCATTATCCCTTATATATTACACTGTGAAGGGGAACATTATCCATTATTAATTAACACTGTAAGGGGAACATTATCCCTTATATATTACACTGTAAGGGGAACATTTCCCTTATAATACAATGTAAGGGGAACATTATCCCTTATTATATTTACACTGTAATGGGAACATTATCCCTTATATTACACTGTAAGGGGAACATTACCATTATGATATTACACTGTAAGGGGAACATTATCCATATAATTACACTGTAAGGAGCACATATCCCTTATATTACTGTAAGGGAACCTTAGCCATTATTTACACTGTAAGGGGAAACATTATCCCTTATATATTACACTGTAAGGGGAACATTATCTTATATATTACACTGTAAGGGGAACATTATCCTTAATATTACACTGTAGGGGAACATTATCCTTATATATTACACTGTAAGGGGCACATATACCTTATATATTACAACTGTAAGGGGAACTTATCCCTTAATATTACACTGTAAGGGGAACATATCCCTTATATATTACACTGTAATGGAACCTATCCCTATATATACACTGTAAGGGGAACATTATCCTATATATTACACTGTAAGGGGAACATTTATCCCTTATATATTACACTGTAAGGGGAACATTATCCCTTATATATACACCGTAAGGGAACATTATCTTATATATTACACTGTAAGGGGAACATTATCCATTATAATACACTGTAAGAGCACATTATCCCTTATATATTACTATAAGGAGACACATTATCCCTTATATATTACTATAAGGGACATATCCATATATATACACTGTAAGGGGAACATATCCATATATTACACTGTAAGGGAACATTATCCATTATATATTACTATAAGGAGCAAATTATCCCCTATATATTACTATAAGGAGACATTTCCCTTATATATTACACTGTAAGGGGAACATTATCCCTATATATTACTGTAAGGGGAACACTATCCATATATATACTGTAAGGGTAACATTATCCTTATATCTTTGTAGCACTGCAACTGAATCCCTTACATCAAAGTATAAATGTACAACCCACCATACGGACCCTCAGTAGCTGGATCATTGGGTTCCAGAGGTTGATGACATATTTCTGTCTGAGTCACTGCAGGGCCTTTGTTTAGCCAATTAAGATGAGTTTTGGGATGTAGACTCAGAATTACAAATGGATGAATGATGAATAATTGGTAAATAAGCCCCATCCGGCACTTAGCGTCTTGGTTAGAAAAAAGAGGGTAAAACAATAAATCCAGGTTTTTCTGAAATGCTCATGGTTATTATTCATGTGTTTCATATAGTTTGCAGATTGCAGTAAACCTTAAGGCGCCAGTAACTACAGCCCCCAAGGGGGTCCCGGGGTCTATGACGGGCCCATCAACCCATCAAGCCATCTGCCAGGTACATAGCCATCCCTTGATATATTACTCTGTAAGGGAACATTATCCCTTATATATTACAACTTAATGGAACATTATCCCTTATATATTACACTGTAGTAGCGCGCATTATCCCTTATATATTACACTGTAAGGACCCATTACCCTTTTAATATTCACTGTAAGGGGCCAGGGCCCCTCTCTAATGAGGCATGGTGAAGCACATTACAGAGCAGCACCATGTAGGGAGGCAGCAGTTTTGATGGCAGAAAGACTGGCTGTTCTGACTGGCAATTCATTTTGATCAAAATCATGTTTGTCAGCTCTGCAGATCACAAATCAATGTTGGCCATCATTTACCAGTCAACTGTGGGCCTCTAATTCCAGTCTCTGTTGGCATCTAATTCCAGTCACTGTGGGCATATCATTACCAGTCACGTGGGCATTATTTACCAAGCCCTCTCACTTCTAGACAGCCATACCCCACATTCGGACAAAACATCACTCACTTTCAATATACACACACCCCTTCCGTGGCATGGGCGGGGGCATCTTTGAATTTTTTTTTCGGTGCCAGAAAGTCTAGAGATGGCCCTGTAAGGGGAACATTATCCCTATATTACACTAAGGGGAACATTATCCCTTATATATTACACTGTAAGGGGAACATTATCCTTATATATTACACTGTAAGGGGAACATTATCCCTATATATTACACTATAAGGGAACATTATCCCTTATATATTACACTGTAAGGGGAACATTATCCCTTATATATTACACTGTAAGGGGAACACTATCCCTTATATATTACACTGTAAGGGGAAACTATCCCTTATATATTACACTGTAAGGGGAACAGTATCCCTTATATATTACACTGTAAGAGCCACTTATCCTTATATATTACAACTGTAAGGGGAACTTATCCCGAATATATTACACTGTAAGGAGCACATTATCCCTTATATATTACACTGTAGGAGCACATTATCCCTTATATTTACAACTGTAAGAGGATCATTATCCCTTATATATTACACTGTAATTGGAACATTATCCCTTATATATTACACTGTAAGGAGCACATTATCCCTTATATACACTGTAAGGGGCACATATCCTTTATATATACACTGTAAGAGGATCATTATCCCTTATATATTACACTTGTAATTGGAACATTATCCCTTATTATTACACTGTAAGGAGCACATATCCCTTATATATTACACGTGTGGAGCACATATCCCTTAATATTACACTGTAAGGGGAACTTATCCTTATATATTACACTGTAATTGGAAATTATCCCTTATATATTACACTGTAAGGGGAACATTATCCATTATATATTACACTGTAAGGGGAACATTATCCCATTTATATTACACTGTAAGGGGAACATTACCCTTATTATTACACTGTAAGGGGAACATTATCCCTTATATATACACTGTAAGGGGAACATTATCCATTATATATATACACTGTAAGGGAAACACTATCCCTTATATATTACACTGTGGGGAACATTATCCCTTATATATTACATACATGTAAGGGAACATATCCCTTATATATTACACTGTAAGGGACCATTATCCCTTATTATTACACTGAATGGAACATTATCCCTTATATTACACTGTAAGGGGAACATTTCCCTTATATATACACTGTAAGGGGAACATTATCCTTATATATTACACTGTAAGGGAACATTATCCCTTATATATTACACTGTAAGGGGAACATTATCCCTTATATATTACACTGTAAGGGGAACATTATCTTTATATTACACTGTAGGGGAACTATCCCTTATATATACTGTAACAGGGGAACTTATCCCTTATATATTACACTGTAAGGGAAACATTATCCCTTATATATTACACTGTAAGGGAACATTATCCTTATATATTACACTGTAAGGGGAACATTATCCCTTATATTTACACTGTAGGGGAACATTATCCTATATATTACACTGTAGGGAACATTATCCCTTATATATTACACTGTAAGGGAACATTATCCCTTATATTACACTGTAAGGGGAACATCTATCCCTTATATATTACACTGTAAGGGGAACACTATCCCTTATATATTACACTGTAAAGGGAAACACTATCCCTTATATATTACACTGTAAGGGGAACACTATCCCTTATATATTACACTGTAAGGGGAATACTTCCCTTATATATTACACTTAAGGGGAACAGTATCCCTTATATATTACACTGTAAGGAGAATTACCCTATATTACCTGTAGGGGACAATCCCATATCTTACATGTAAGGGGACACATTATCCCTTAATATTACACTGTAAGGAGCACATTAATCCCTTATATATTACACTGTAGGGAACATTATCCCTTATATGATTACATACATTGTAATGGAACATTATCCCTTATATATTACACTGTAAGGAGCACATTATCCTTATATATTTCACCTGTAAGGGGCACATTATCCTTATATATTACACTGTAAGAGATCATTATCCCTTATATATTACACTTAATGGAACATTATCCCTTATATATTACACTGTAAGACACATTATCCCTTATATATTACACTGTAAGGAGCAACATTATCCCTTATATTATTCACTGTAAGGGGAACATTATCCTTATATATTACACTGTAATTGGACATTATCCCTTATATATTACACTGTAAGGGAACATATCCATTAATTGACACTGTAAGGGAACATATCCTATATATTACACTGTAAGGGAAACATTATCCCTTATATATTACACTGTAAGGGGAACATTATCCCTTATATATTACACTGTAAGGGGAACATTATCCCTTATATTACACTGTAGGGGAACATTATCCCTATATATTACACTGTAAGGGGAACATTATCCCTTATAATATACACTGTAAGGGGAACACATCCCTTATATATTACACTGTAAGGGAACATTATCCCTTATATATTACCACTGTAGGGGAACATTATCCCTTATATATTACACTGTAAGGGAACATTATCCCTTATATATTACACTGTAAGGGAACATTATCCCTTATATATCCACTGTAAGGGGAACATTATCCTTATATTAACACTGTAACGGGGAACATTATCTTATATTATACAACTGTAAGGGGACATTATCCCTTATATATTACACTGTAAGGGAACATTATCCCTTATATTTACACTGTAAGGGGAACATATCCTTATATATACACTGTAAGGGGAACACTATCCCTTATATATTACACTGTAAGGGGAACATTATCCCTTATTTACACTGTAAGGGGAACTATCCCTATATATTACCACTGTAAGGGGAATATCCTTATAGTACACGTAAGGGGAACATTATCCCTTATATATTACACTGTAAGGGGAACATTATCCTTATATATACACTGTAAGGGGACATTATCCCTTTATATTACACTGTAAGGGGAACATTATCCTTTATATTACACTGTAAGGAACATATCCCTTATATATTACACTGTAAGGGGAACATTATCCCTATATAATTACACTGTAAGGGGAACATTATCCCTTAATATATTACACTGTAAGGGGAACACTATCCCTTATATATTACACACTGTAAGGGAACACTACCCCTATATATTACTGGTAAGGGGAACATTATCCCTATATATTACACTGTAAGGGGAACATTATCCCTTATATTTACACTGTAGGGGAACACTATCCCTTATATATTACACTGTAAGGGAACACTATCCCCTATATATTACTGTAAGGGAACCATTATCCCTTATATATTACACTGTAAGGGGAACATTATCCCCTTATATATTACACTGTAGGGGGACACTATCCCTATATATTACACTGTAAGGGGAAACATTATCCCTTATATTACACGTAAGGGGAAACATTATCCCTTATATATTACACACTGTAAGGGGAACATTATCCCTTATATTTTACACTGTAAGGGGAACATTATCCCTTATATATTACACTGTAAGGGGAACATATCCCTATATATTATACTGTAAGGGGAACATTATCCCTTATATTACATGTAAGGGAACACTATCCCTATATATTACGTAAGGGGAACATTATCCCTTATATATTACACTGTAAGGGGAACATTATCCTTAATATATTACACTGTAAGGGAACATTATCCCTTATATATTACACTGTAAGGGGAAATTATCCTTATTATTACACTGTAAGGGGAACATTATCCCTTATATATTACACTATATGGGGAACACTATCCCTTATATATTACACTGTAAGGGGAACATTATCCCCTATATATTACTGTAAGGGGAACATTATCCCTTATATATTACACTGTAAGGGGAACACTATCCCTTATATATTACACTGTAAGGGGAACACTATCCCTTATATATTACACTGTAAGGGGACATTATCCTTATATATTACACGTAAGGGGAACATTTCCTTATATATTACACTGAAGGGAACATTATCCCTTATATATTACACTGTAAGGGAACATTATCCCCTATATATTACTGTAAGGGGAACATATCCCTTATATATTACACTGTAAGGGGAACACTATCCCCTATATATTACTGTAAGGGTAACATTATCCCTTATATATTACACTGTAAGGGGAACATTATCCATTATATATTACTATAAGGAGCACATTATCCCCTATACTATTACTATAAGTGAGCACATTTCCCTTATATATTACTGTAAGGGGAACACTATCCCCTATAATTCTGTAGGGTAACATTATCCTTATATCTTTGTAGCAACTGCATGAATCCTTACATCAAAGTATAAAATGTACAACCCACCATAAGGACCCTCAGTAGCTGGTCATTTGGGTTCCCCAGAGGGTTGATGACATATTTCTGTCTGGAGTCACTGCAGGGCCCTTTGTTTAGCCAATTAGATGAGTTTTGGGATGTAGACTCAGAATTTACAACTGGATGAATGATGAATAATTGGTAAATAAGCCCCATCCGGCACTTAGCGTCTTGGTTAGAAAATAAAGAGGGTAAAACAAATCCAGGTTTTCTGAAATGCTCCATGGTTATTATTCATAAATTATCAGACGTTGCAGAAATGGCGATAACTGAACGCATCATAAATGTGCTTATAAAACTGGAACATTTCTCATTATGTTGTAATTATTTGCGGTGCTGTTCACTATTTGTAAAAAGATCATTAATATTACACAACAAACTGTAGGAGCACATATCCCTTAATATATTACCGGTAAGGGACATTATCCCTTATATATTACACTGTAATTGAACTTATCCCTTATATATTACACTGTAAGGGGAACATTATCCATTATATATACACTGTAAGGAACATTATCCCTTATTATATTACACTGTAAGGGAACATTATCCCTTATATTTACACTGAAGGGAACATTATCCCTTATATATTACACTGTAAGGGGAACATTATCCATTATATATATTACAACTGTAGGGGAACACTATCCCTTATATATTACACTGTAGGGGAACATTATCCCTTATATATTACACTGTAAGGGAAACATTATCCCTTTTATTACCTGTAAGGGAACATTATCCCTTATATATTACACTGTAAGGGGAACATTGATCCCTTATATATTACACTGTAAGGGGAACATTATCCCTTATATATTACACTGTAAGGGGCACATTATCCTTATTTTACACTGTAAGGGGAACATTATCCTTATATATTACACTGTAAGGGGAACATTATCCCTTATATATTCACTGTAAGGGGAACATTATCCCTTATATATTACACTGTAAGGGGAACATATCCCTTATATATTACACTGTAGGGGAACTTATCCCTATATATTACACTGTAAGGGGAACTTATCCCTTATATATTACACTGTAAGGGGAACATTATCCTTATATATTACACTGTAGGGACACTTATCCTTATATATTAACATGTAAGGGAACATATCCCCTATATATTACCCTGTAAGGGGATTATCCCTATATATTACACTGTAGGAACATTATCCCTTATATATACACTGTAAGGGAACATATCCCTTATATATTACACTGTAAGGGGAAACACTATCCCCTTATTATTACACTGTAAGGGAAACATATCCCTTATATATTACACTGTAAAGGGGACAACTATCCCTTATTATTACACTGTAAGGGGAAACATATCCCTTATATATTACACTGTAAGGGAAGCACATTATCCCTTATATATTACACTGTAAGGGAACATTATCCCTTAAAAATATAATATTACACTGTAAGGGGAACATTATCCCATATATTACACTGTAAGAGACATTATCCTTATATATTACACTGTAAGGGGAACATTATCCCTTATATATACAATATTACACTGTAAGGGACATTATCCCTTATATATACACTGTAGGAGAACATTATCCCTTATATATACACTGTAAGGGACATTATCCTTATAATATTACACTGTAAGGGGACATTATCCTTTATATATTACACTGTAAGGAACAATATCCCTTATATATTACACTGTAAGAACATTATCCCTTATATATTACCTGTAAGGAGACATTATCCTTATATATTACAACTGTAAGGACATTATCCCTTAATATATTTACACTGTAAGGGGAACATTATCCCTTATATATTAACACACTGTAAGGGAACATTTCCCCTATATATTACACGTAAGGGGAACATTATCCTTATATACAACTGTAAGGTAACATTAATCCCTTATATATTACATTATTACACTGTAAGTAGCGCATTATCCCTTATATATTACACTGTAAGGAGCACATTATCCCTTATATATTACACTGTAAGGGGCCAGGGCCGCCTCTCTAATGAGGCATGGTGAAGCACATTACAGAGCAGCACCATGTAGGGAGGCAGCAGTTTTGATGGCAGAAAAGGCTGGCTGTTCTGACTGGCAATTCATTTGATCAAAATCAATGTTTGTCAGCTCTGCAGATCACAAATCAATGTTGGCCATCATTTACCAGTCACTGTGGGCATCTAATTCCAGTCTCTGTTGGCATCTAATTCCAGTCACTGTGGGCATCATTTACCAGTCACTGTGGGCATTATTTACCAAGCCCCTCTCACTTCTAGACAAGCCATACCCCACATTCGGACAAAACATCACTCACTTTCAATTATAAAACCACACCCCTTCCGGTGGCATGGCGGGGGGCAGCATTTGAATTTTTTTTTCAGGTGCCAGAAAGTCTAGAGATGGCCCTGTAAGGGGAACATTATCCCTTATATATTACACTGTAAGGGGAACATTATCCCTTATATATTACACTGTAAGGGGAACATTATCCTTATATATTACACTGTAAGGGGAACATTATCCCTATATATTACACTATAAGGGGAACATTATCCCTTATATATTACACTGTAAGGGGAACATTATCCCTTATATATTACACTGTAAGGGGAACACTATCCCTTATATATTACACTGTAAGGGGAATACTATCCCTTATATATTACACTGTAAGGGGAACAGTATCCCTTATATATTACACTGTAAGGAGCACATTATCCCTTATATATTACACTGTAAGGGGAACATTATCCCGAATATATTACACTGTAAGGAGCACATTATCCCTTATATATTACACTGTAAGGAGCACATTATCCCTTATATATTACACTGTAAGAGGATCATTATCCCTTATATATTACACTGTAATTGGAACATTATCCCTTATATATTACACTGTAAGGAGCACATTATCCCTTATATATTACACTGTAAGGGGCACATTATCCTTTATATATTACACTGTAAGAGGATCATTATCCCTTATATATTACACTGTAATTGGAACATTATCCCTTATATATTACACTGTAAGGAGCACATTATCCCTTATGGTCTCCAACCACTAAACCATTAGCTGAGAATCTCAGATGATTTACCACCGGGTCACCATGAGAGCTGTTATCCGACTTCCACTGATGCCAGGGGGACAGGAAAATCAAGATTCACTCATTTGCAAAGAATCTGCGACTATGAATAGGGACACGTGGTCTATTTAGAAATGGACAGACAGGATTTATGAATTCTATTTCCACATTTCAGATTTATCTACATTTGGAATCTGTACCTGAAGCTTTTCCATCAGCCGGTAACCTCCAACTACAGCCGTATCCGTTTTGATTGGTGCGTTTATATCCCGGGTAACCATACACAGAGTTTAAAATCCCCCCGTGTAAACACCAAGTACTTGGGACAAGCTGCAGGAACGTTCTATCTTGGTTTAAACGGCTTTCAAACATCTTTTTATTTAACACAGCGACCGGTATGTTTAGAACGAAACTCATGGTTATTCAGATAGCATTGTCCCCATTAAAAAAACAAAAATCGAGTTAGTCTATTGTAAAGATAAAGGTATCCTCTGGAGGTCAGACAACATGAAAGTAATAAATCTCCTGCCTAGCACCGTCCGTTATAGGTATGTGGGCTGATAGCTTGTTTCTGATTCACAGGCGAAAATGAATGGGTTACTTGCAGCCAAGAAGACAGGTGACACTTACTCTAAGTGCCATATGAATTGCTGATTCTCCGGTTATCTGGTAAGGACGTGGGCCTGACCAACATGAGTGAGGAGCAATATTACCCGGAGATACCGTTACCTACAGTGATCACAGGATGCCTCCTGTAATTTGATTGTGAAGGATAACAGGGTGAATGTTTCCGCTCTACCCGCAGTAACATTATCAGTGCTATCTTGCGTGTGGGTTTTTACTTGGTCACATTGTGTGTAGGATTCGCACTGTCAGACACGATTCATAATTTTCCGGATATGAAAAAATATATCCACCGGTCCAATCAATCTCTGAAAATGATTGGTTCTGTGCACAGTGAAAACTAATGTTCTCAGGAATGGGAAAACACAGTGGTGTGTGTTGGATTAATGGGGACCCTGGGACATTCTTCCCCCCAATCAGCCATGATAACTGGGCGTGCATGTTAAGAAGAATTTAAATGACAATCCACTCAGGCAATTCTGGACACAAGTTTTTTAAATTTTTTATTTGCGAGACTCCCATTAGCATCAAGGAGGTATTACCTCTTAAAAAGTTATAAATGGGAACTACAACTCGCATTCATTTTCAAACAGCCCAGTAGAGATGGGACCCAGATCCAACTGAACCCCCAGCCTGAAATCCAAACCTTTCTGTCCGAAAATGGGCGGATGGCGCTGGGTTTCGGGACTTGGAGCATATATTGGGGGGTTACCGAATGCCAGGTATTTTCAGTAGAAAATAACCTTGAATGTTTGATAACCTTCAAAAAAATTGATGGAACTCAAGTATTTCCGATCCTTTTTCGAGGAGTTATTGAACTTCGAGGTTTTTCGGGGCTACCGGAAAACTAAATGCTGCATTCGGACCCTTGAAATACGTTCTGAACCCTAGAAAGTTACTTCCAATTTTTGGTTTTTCCGAGTTCCGTTGTAAATCCAAAAAAAACGGAACTAACGTCAGAGCTTAGGCCATCTCTAAGCCTAGTATAAGGATCGGATTTTCAAGTAAGGCTTTGTAAAATTTACACTCCTAGTAAGACCGTGTCTCGCTGAGTCTCTGTGACAGGTACATGAGGTGCTGTCTTCTAATAAGCCCCACCCGCAAAAAACTCAATAGGTTTCTGCTAGTATAGGCCTGGCAACCATTGTTCTATTTATGGCACCTTAGGGAGAGAAATATATTTATTTCAGGTTTTGGCGAGCTTTAAAAATTATATTTAAGGAGTTCGGGGAGACAGGGCTTATGAAACAGGGATAATAAAATGGGCATCTCAACCTTTAGACTTGGAGAGACAGTGGTGATATTACAGCTCACAGGCTAGCAGGAAAAAAAAAACGCCCTTTATGCTGCTGTAAACTTTGGATTACATGCATCTAGGAGAATGATTGACGTCATTTTTAATAAAGGACATGTGTGTATTGCAACCACAGTTCCCCATAAAAATTTAGGAAAAGGAGTGATTTTCTGGGGTAATCTTAATGTTTCCCTTGCTAGCCCTTGAGTAAATGCTTTACCTTCTACAATTGGTAGTTAATTGGGCTGACCATGGCCTCGCAAGATCTTGTGTCTGTACCTGAGCCACAGCTTTTCTGTGGGCATTTTCACCAGCGATTGACTGAAAAGTGGCGTTCTGTCCCACATTGACTTCCGAATTCTGCATCGCCAGAAAAAATGGGGCGCGTTTCCTTGGGTACAGAAGCAAGGGGAGGGAAAAGTTATGATCCTATCTAGAAGGATTAGAATATCCATATTATTAAACAAATACACCTAATTCCTGCCCCAGTGTATCGGCAAAACTACATGAAACGGATGAAGTATATACATGTAGTTTTGGACCACAGAGAACCCTCAAAGTCGGGGGAAAATATAAACCTGTTATTTCTTCCTGTAACATCGCCTCCCAATAGTATTTTATAGACAGACATGCTTCCGCCAGATAAAAAACACACCAGACAAACACGACTCTTCTACCGCTTTCTTCTTAACGTGGTGAAAAACCAAGGCCGTTCTCTATAAAAGCCAAAGTGATTATGTCTGTAACGCGTGAACAAAAAAAAAAAAGGTCGATACATCAAGGAGATGAAATTGTTCGTGCGAAGCCTTTCTACAATTGGAGGAATTATCTCAGTAAAGAGCAAGCAGGGCTTATAAGAATGTTTGCCCGGACATCCCTTGTTCCCTGCTCTGGACGAACGGACAAGCAGTAGTAAAAAGAGCGTAATCCAAAGCTCTCCTGCTGTCGGTTGTCAGACTACGAATCCAGCAGGCAACCCGTATTGGTCACAGGTAGACAACAGGATCACAATGGGTAAGTCTTGCCCGCCAGTAAAAATTGTATGTTCTGACTAAAGCGTCACCATTTCATACTACGGCGAACAGAAACATCCCATCAAAATGTTCTAAACAGTGTGGAATCTTCATCCCAGTAGGGCCATACTAAACATCACGGTGGCGTTTTTAAGACACTGAATCTTGTTTACCATTTAACATGACTGCGGCACAGGGGTAATGAGGATGCCCAAACCTAGTAGAACGATTTGATGAGATTTTGCCTATTGCGGACAAACTCTTCAAACATTATTGAACTAAAGGAAATATCACGCACCCCCCCACACTTAATAGGAAAAAAACAGGAATGAGGCATGACAAAGAACTTTACAGCAAATTTCATGAACATGCACCTTGACAGGGGATTGGTCGTTGACTTTATGGCTCTCTAATTGGTCTTTAATTTTCCTATCTGAAAAATCTTGTCTGGTGGGAGTAATAAATGCAAACAAAGAGGCACAAGGAGTAATCAATTCAGAGTCCAGCATCGATATATATAAAACCAGAAGACGGGGAAGCAAAGTGTCAAAGCAAAACAAAGAAAATTAAAACTACAAAAAAAAAAAAACAAACCAACTCTGCAGGCTGAAGATGTAACCACAAGGTCTTCTATTTCGTAAGGTTTGTTCTTTATATATGAGCAGTTTTGTGTCTAAACATTTCTGACCTTTAAGGGTGGTTGGGGGAAAAAAGATGGTAGGAGAGAAGAAGATGCGCAAAGCGAGGTGGTGGAGAGAGATGGATTTACGAGAGGCTTGAGGATGTAAAAACAGAAAGTATGGAGGAATTTAAGGAGGGAAGCAGGAGCGTGAAAGGGAATTTAAGGCTGTGTACCACACTTATGTAAATGTTCTCCCCAGAATTTGTTTCACAGCCAGGTTGGCTGAAAAAGTAGCCAGGTGAGGCGGGAAGGAAATTTGTGACCCGCATACAGAGTAACAGGTTCCTGGAAAGAGTTAGTTAACCCGTCCTTCATTATCTTGCGGGTAGGAAAGGGGTCTTAAACCGGGCCATTTTGCCTGGCATGTGCTGGGCAACACCACCTAATAAAGGGCAAGTCCAGCCCTAAAATGAAAACATACAGTACAGGTAGTAAATCCACCCCCCAAAACCCAAAACGGTAATAGTTTGAAATGTTGAAATATATAGGTAACCTGAAATCCTGCACAATGTCCTGTTTCCCCTTTTTCTGCTCCATGTTCTCCAGTAGGTAACGTCAGTTATGGATTTGACAGCTGAACACCAAGCCAAATGACTGAATGGTAATCCCCTGTCTGCCTCTGTGAGCATGCCAGGCTCAGTCACAGGCTCAGTAAAAGGTTTCTAAATTGCTCAGTTTCCATGAGGCATCAGAAGCATAGCAGGATACAGTGAATGAATCATAGGACAAAACTATTGATATATCAACATATTAGAAAGAGGCCCTCTCTAAAAGATGTTCTTATGGGGGGTGGAGTGTCCTTTAACCCTACAGTCTTAGTAAAATCAACATCCATTGTTTTTGTCGACGAATGATCTTAAAGTTTGTACCCAGCTTAAGGGATAAAAATAAAGGGAAACAGAAGGAAATTGGAATAAACAGCCAAGTGTAGACGTAGAGACAAGAAGGATGAAAAGAGCAAGCCAATGGGGATAAGGAGACTGACAAATGAGAGAAGAAAGAAACAGGTGAGTTAGAACCATGGGGAGCTGAAGATGCTTTTGTAAGGTCTAAGACTGGGGAAAGAGAAGAACCGCAGACTAATAACATACGGCATGGGTGAGCCAGAACGCGGACCTCATCCACAGCGAGTATCCAGAGTGATCCTTAACGGAAACAGCTTCAAATATAATTTCTGCAAGGTAAACCAGTTATCGGGATATAAACTTTAGATTTATGTGTCTGGCTAGTACCAAAAATACTTTTCATGGTCTTTATTCTTAGCAAATTTAACATTACATCCGCATTACAGCAGCCCAGGTAGGACTACCTAACCTCCCGCTCCCCTCCACCACTGAGCTCATTAAGCGTAGTATGTTCACCTGCGGCTACAGGGCTTTTCAATTAAGATTCTTTTATTCTTGCGGGTGAGGAAGAAGTGACAGGATTGTCTGCTCCAGTGGACGATGTTTGGTTAGGAAGAATTAGAAAGGAGAGTGATCCATGATTTTATTAAGTGATTAATCACTGTAAGGTGGAAAAAATCAGGTTTATCCTGGGGCCCCTCATTTCTCATTTAAAGAAGTTGGCGCCTTCATTCAGCAAACATGTTGCTCCAATATCTGGAATTTTATTTGTGAGGCTAAGAAAATATTTATCGTTTTTACATGAAACATGGCAAATTGGACTCTAAATAGAGCTGCAATTATGGGGTCGATGGATTAAGATTCTTAGATAAATCCCAGAATAATTATCGCAATACTGGGGAAAGCTAAACTATTTTGGTTACCTGAGTAACAATTGACCCTTGCTGCTAAATCTATCACAGGTGAGAGGAAGAGAAATAAAACCTCAGCAAGAGTAAACCTTAGTTCTGCTATCCCACTAATGGGAAAAACCTCAATTACTATAGTTAGAAGAAGGAAACAAAAATCTTTAAGTATACAGGCAAGCTAGATGTCCTCTTCCCGTTTTCCATTATCTTGCATTGGCATCTAGGGAGAGGACATCAAATGTGGAGAGAGGAATGGGAGAAAAAAAGATTGGCTGCATTCCATTCAAAATCAAAGATGGAAGGACGAACACCAAGAGTAATGAAAAATCTTGTTTCAGAACCACACATCGAAAACCATTTACATTCGGATTCCCTCCCCATTCAGGTGATTGCAACATCACCTTTTGTCACTAAGTAAAAACCTTCTATAAAATTTTCACTTTAACCAACAAATTGGCAGCTCACGTGGAGGAACTTACGTCTCATTCACATAGATAAGGTCTGTTGAGTGGTTTGGTTCTAAGATAAGATAGCCTTACATGGATACATAAAAATAATATATATACATGGTTCATTTTGATTGGATTATCGGGGAAAGTGGACCATGTATGACTTGCTGTTGATAGGTGTGACGGATAGGGGACGGATTTACATCTCAGGGACAAGGCCTTAACCACACCTATCCGGCACATGGACTAGAGACCCCCTGAGTACTGATTAGAAGTGGGCCAAGAAGGTACTCTATGGACAATCTTGTCAGGAACCCAGCCTTCTGAAACTAAGCCAGACACATTCCATACTGGTCCCCTGAGGTCCACATTCACCTTTACAGAGACATTGGAGGAGTCCAGGGCTAGAACGCCCCAGGACATGTAGAATGGAAATCAATGCAATGGGTGTCGTTTCTTTGAGTAAGGAAAGGAGGAGATGAGCTTTCTGTCCATGCGAAGCAAAAACCAGAAAAAAAAAACAACTCGTTCACCACCATGAAGATCCTAGGGCAGACAGAGATTAAGGGAAGGAAGCATAGCGAGCGGAAAAACGTATCCCAATAGTGGAAACAGAAGCCAATGAAAGTTGATTGAAACTGGGGAAGACATTGTGAACCCAATGTATGAAAACAGGTGAATGGAGCATAATGGGCACATTGGACATTTCAGCTCTACTTGGCTTTGTTACCTGTTGGAATGCTGAGTCCCAGCGGGGAGGTTTTCCACATGGGTTCACTGCTCCCCACGTGAACACTGGTGCCCAAGCCAACATGTATCCACAGCTATTGTAAGGTCTTCAAAAAGTGCATCCACCTTAGGGCGAAACAAGAGACCAGGGATATTAGAAAAATTGCACCATAATTCCAATATTTTTTTTTTCTCAATTTAGGTCATCACACAGCCCAATGATATTACTTAACATAGTAACAACACAGATTTCTTTATGGAAATCCTAGAGCTGAATCACTGTTTTTGACACAATTGAACTGATCGTCAGTCGTGTTTGGTAGCCGAGCGGAAGAGAACCGTATATTTCAGCTAGACGATCAGTGACCTATAACAGACCACCAACATCCGATCCGATCATGGTTGTGGCAATTTTTTCTGCAGTGTGTTTGGACTATAATAATCCATCATAGATGTGAGTGTAAGCGATGTAACTCTGTCAGTGCCTTGAGTTTCTAGCTGGATCCTGAATTGTGTCCTGTGATCCAGCCAAGTGGAATACTGAAAATCCTAATCAATAGGCAGGGTCCGGACCACCATCTAGCTGATTGGCCTGCTTCCCACCGTCCCCAAACACCTTAGCTAGTCAAATTGAAAAAAATGTTTTGCATGAGATTCCAGACAAAGAAGACTCCAAAGGATATCGTTTGGTGCTGTTAGGCAACGAACCGTCCTTAATACATAGTGTTACTCATGTCCGAAACTGTCGGGTCAATCAAGCACCATTTTTTCCAATTTGACCAATACAAAAATCCAATACCACATTGCTTAGTAGCACATTTCAATACATTTGTCTTTCTGTTCCGATGGGGACACTGTGTTGAATATATGGAACAGAAATTCCCATACAAATAATAATGTATAATATATAAATAATTCAAAAATAATTAATAATTAACGATTGCACACGAACACAATTCAGAGCCTTGTAAGAAAAGTTCTTATGTTAAAATGGTGCTAATTTTGGTGCCGCCACCAATCAGATGTTTACGTTCTATTTGAAGCTAAATCTGATTGGTTGGGCCAACTAGCCCCATTTTAACATAAGAACTTTTAATACAAAAGCCTGATTGAGCTACAGTTTGGCGATGGCACGACGCCACACACACACAGAACTAATAGATCCATAAATCATAAGAAGGGATTCAGAGAAAGACACTCCAAGCTGAGATGGAGGAGAAGAAAAAAAATCCTTTGAATGTCAAAGATGCTGAAAAAAAGAAAAAGCACCACGGATCGACAGTGGAGATCTTATAAGCCTCGGCTCTAAAAAGGGTAGAAAGAAAGGAGAGAGCGGAGGCACAGAGAGTGCCGTAGAATGTCTATATTGGAATTTCACAAAGACAAGGCAAGTTTGGCGCTGCAACAAAGAGTTTTGTTGTGTGGAACCTCCCAGACAGTCTTTGCGCCATGACTGATACGGTTAAAGCGAAGACCCATCGATCCACAGACCAAGCAGGACACAGAGGAAGTGATTACAGCTCCTTTTATGTTGCTGCTTTGTAATCTCTCTCCGCTGTTGCTTGGACTATATCTTCCAGCATATTCTGCCGTCACAGTGTGAGTATAGTTTACCAACAGACGGAGGAATGCAAGTTTATAGATCCCCCCTGACTTACACAAACGTGAAAAGTGTTTTGTAAAATTTGTGTGTGCTTGTGAAGGTTTTTCATTCATCCAGGTTCATGCTATATCTGTAATGTTCGTCATCCAGGTCATGGTCTAATCTGTAATATTCATCCATCCAGGTCATGCTATATCTGTAATATTCATTCATGCCAGGTCATGGTCTATCTGTAATATTCATTCATCCAGGTCATTGCATATCTGTAATGTTCATTCATCCAGGTCCATGCTATATCTGTAATATTCATCCATCCAGGTCATGCTATATCTGTAATCATTCTCCAGGTTCATGCTATATCTGTAATATTCATTCATCCAGGTCATGGTTTATCTGTAATGTCATTCATCCATTCATGCTAGATACTGTAAATTCATCCATCCAGGTCATGCTATATCTGTAATATCATTCATCCAGGTCATGCTATATCTGTATATTTCATTCATCCAGTCATGGTATATCAGTAATATTCATCCATCCAGGTCATGGTAGTATCTGTAAATTCATCATCCAGTCATGGTATATCGTAATATTCATCCATCCGGTCACGGTCTATCTGTAATATTCATTCATCCAGGTTCATGCTATATCTGTAATTTATTACATCCAGGTCATGTATATTGTATATTCATTCATCCAGGTCACGGTCTATCTGTAATATATTCATTCATCCAGGCATTCATCAGGTCACGGTCTATCTGTAAATTCATCATCCAGGTCACGGTTATCTGTAATATTATTCATCCAGGTCATGGTATATCTGTAATATTCATCAATCCAGGTCACGGTATATCGTAATATTCATTCATCCAGGTCACGGTCTATATGTATATTCATTCATCCAGGCATCATCCAGGTCACGGTTATCTGTAAATTCATTCATCCAGGTCACGGGATATATGTAATATTCATTCAGCCAGGTCATGGTATATCTTAATATTCATTCCATCCAGGTCATGGTATATCTGTAATATCATTAATACAGGTCATGGTATATCTGTAATATTCATAATTCGAGGGTATAAGTCGAGGGTAGAATATGACCACTACTGCCTTCTGATTCCTTGGCACTCCAGATGTTTGTAAACTACAAACTCCCACATGCTTTAGTTGCTTGGAGTGTGTTTCAAACATACAGTGGGAACTGCACACACTGAACCAACTATCCTTTCCTGGACCCAAATGCCCCCTTACTCTCCCCCCTCCGCACCCATCTTCTCATGCAGCCTTCTCTCCATGCCTTACCTTCTCATGCAGCCTTCTCCCATTCAGACTTTGCCAAATACCAGGAGTCAGAGACCAGCCATCATCTACGGTAACTTGAAATGAGGAATCCAGCGTCCACATGCACTGATGGTCACATCCATGACGTCACTACTCGGCGCCGCCTATTCGGTGCCGAGTGTTGACGTCAGTGGATGCGACCACAGTGACATGCGGACGCTGGATTCTCATTTCAGGTTAGTTAGTGACTGACTCGAGTAAAGTCGAGGTTCAGATTTCAGGCTGTTTTTTTTTTATACTCGAGTATATACGGTATTCATTCATCCAGGTCATGGTCTATCTGTAATATTCATTCATCCAGGTCATGGTCTATGTGTAATATTATTCATCCAGGTCATGGTCTATCTTTAATATTCATTCACCAGGTCATGGTATCTTTAATATTCATCCATCCAGGTCATCGTCTATCTGTAATATTCATTCATCCAGGTCATGCGTATATCTGTAATATTATTCATCCATTCATTCATCCAGGTCATGGTATATCTGTAATGTTCATTCATCCAGGTCATGGTATATCTGTAATATTCATCATTCCAGGTCATGGTATATCTGTAATATTCATCATCCAGGTATGGTAATCGTAAATTCATCCATCCAGGTCATGGTATATCTTGTAATATTCATTTATACAGGTCATGGTATCTCTGGGATTCAATTAGATCAACGGACTTGAAGTTTAGTTCTTGAAGACGTTTCGCTAGTCATCGACTGGATCTCTCAATCAGAATGACTTGTACAAGAATCTGTGGCATTATGTACCCTGGAAATGCTGTTTTGACACCTTACCCTGGGCGTTCCTAAAACACCTCTTAGCCACTAACCAATCACGCCCTTAACACCTGGCTGTGATATGCTAATTGGGATTTTCCAGGGTACATAATAGCCACGTTCTTGTACAAGTCATTCTGAATTGAGAAAGCCAGTCGGTGACTAGCGAATGTCTTCAAGAACTAAACTCAAGTCCAGTTGATCTAATTGAATACAACAGATAAAAATGTGTGTAGCCAAGGCTTCTTATTGCAGAACACCAAAAACCGCCACCATCAATGGTCCTTCCATTTTTCTATTATAGAAAAACTAGATCAGCAATCCAGCCACATAGATCCTGTGTAATCTTTTCTAAATTTCATTTTTCACTTAGTATAATCAGTTTCAATGAGGCCAATAGGACTGGGCAGCTTGTGTCACACAGCCAATAGAAACACCCCTCTACTCCGGTACTGGTTTGTCAGGGAGAGCTGGAGCATGTTCCGAAGGGTTAGTCCTTCCTGAGGGTGCAGGGGTGTTCCTAGGGTTTTTGGCACCTGAAACAATTTTAACATAGGCATGGCTTTGTGGAGGGGTGCGGTGGGCTGACTGGTAAACTTAAGGGCGACTTAAACACTGACTGGTGCTAAAATGTAGTATTGCAGGAAGGGAGGATTTAAAAACTGCCGCCTTTTAAGCGTTTCACAGGGGCGCGTCTGAGCAAATGTTTCAGTTTGCTTCATAGGTAGTGGCAACCGACTGGGTGTGACAATTCCCATAGAAATATCTGATTTCGGTTTGAAAATATTAATATATTGGATCCGGTGGGGGATTGCGAACTGATCTTCCCTAATTTTAATTTTAGTAAGAAATCAAACACGCTTCTACTATACATAAACAACAGCAACGTGCCAGAACAGTTACCACAGGAAATTTCTGGTACCTTTACTGAAACAGCCCAGAGTTGAACAGACACATTCAGATTCTTTAATACGTTTCCCCATTAACCATATTTATATCAGTAACCAAGTGTGAAGAGGTGTGTGAGATGATTATAGCAGAGCCTGCCTGATCAATAAACGACGAATACAACACAATCCCACAACATATTCCGACCAAAGGGGGAAGAGAACGTTAGATGATTTATCAGGGAAACAAATACAAAGTGCTACATTGCTGCTTAATGAAGATCTCTTTGAAGTCAAAAGATTGAAAATTCCCTGTACTAATTAATAAACCCATTTAATTTTATGTATAAGAAACAGAGAGAGAAACTAAACAAATATAACTATAATATGCATCAGTAACATATTCAACCCCAGATTAGCTTAGCTATTATGACCACATTTCAGCATTCAAGACATCTGTGGAATCCAATTGATCATTTTATTACTGTCAATAACAACAGAGAAACGACCAGGGAGCTTCACATTTCTTAAAGCAGAAAGGTTCGCGGGATTTTTTGAAAATTCCCTCTTGCTTGTGGTTGTTGCCTTGAGCTATACATAGGGTTAAGGGGGGGATTACAGGTGGCCCAGAATCCCTCTTCTGCTGGTTATAGTTACCTGCAGTTCTGGCGCCTAGAGCATCAGAAAGTGTAAGAAAAGTGTGAAAGGGGATTAAACAAATGGGAGCCAAGATACAGACCTGAACAATAAGTTTTAATTGTTTACGGATCGAGGTTATCGGGGCTTTATCGTTACTGTGTGTACCCAGCTTAACACAAATGTGTTACTCATCATTCTTTGCTTATTGTCCTAGTACCCTAAATAGCATTAGCTGAACTCCAGAAAGGAACAAGGAATTTTAGGTTGTTTTTTACTATAATGAGGTTTTCACCTGGAACAAAGGTTCGTACACAAGTGTGATCGCGGGTCCCGACCCGGATTCTGTACCACTAACTGCATCAATCATGTCCCGTCCTGCTAGTGTACAATGAGCTTCCATTGTCTGTTTGCCATCCTTTCCTTGGCCAAGCCTTCACCTCCAGTTACATCACACCTTTAAACTAACACACAAGGGTTGGAGTGGATGAGGGGCAACGAGGAAGGAAGGGTTCCTGAAAGGTTCTCATAATCAGCCATACCATATAACGTTTGAGTATAGTTATGTATATGTATGTCATAATGTAAACATAGTTCTATCCTTAAGGTTCGTACACACGTGTGATCGCGGGTCCGACCCGCGACACACAATCTGTAAACGTTCGTTTTTGCCGATAATCGGAGTGGTAGGGCCTTTATTGTTCGGGGATCCGCCCAAGTCGGTTTTTTCGGCCAACCAGACAATGGAAATCATTGTAGCACTAGCAGGAACGGACATGATTGAGGCAGTTTGTGGCACAGGACCATAAGTGGAACTTGTGCAGTGCATGGTGAGTTAAACCAGTGTGGTAAGTGCACATTTGCTCTAAACTGAAGATGGAAAAATTTCGTTCCTATCTCTATAAGAACTATGAAATAAAGACAAAAGGATGGGTCTATAGCTCAGAGTGTGTGTCAGCCATGATGTGGCTAGTACACAAGGGTCCATAGACGAATGCTGGCCGTACAATATTTAGATGTGAATGTGGTGCTATTTACATCAACATTAGGATCAGTGTGCCTGTTTAATAGTCAATGTGCCCAAACATGTATGTGACATGCAATGTGTTTCCACATCAACATGAAACATATGTAAATAATGGTCGATGTCAATTAACTTTGCAACAATAATAATAAATTTGCAATAACTTCTACAATGGCCAATAAACCTTCTGGTCCGATCAAATACAATTAATGTCGGATAGAAATGATCAATTCTATCAAGGATTCGGAACAATTCCACATTAATGCCGAATTCTTCGGAAAGTCATGCCAGCGTAGCCCATACGGAGTATGGGTGAGCGATTGTTTTTCCTTATGGAAAGATTACAATTCAGGAAGTGTTCCAGTCATGATCCATGAGGCCAAATACCGCGGGTTATTGGAATAGAACGGAGCCGCAGTTCGTACATTACAACTGGCACTCAATACCATGCAGTAGTAGAGTATCACAATGGTATGTTTAGGTGATGAGTGTGGTATTGTGAAATAATACCGTGACGTTATAAATCTGCCACCAAGTGATATTGGGCATAGACAGGGCAGGGTCATAGTGGGGGAAAGGATTCACGGTGGGTGTGCGTGTTTTTCTCCCATGCTCTGTAATTAGTAATAAAGAAACGAGAACAAGTTACAAGGCATGGACAATGTGAACCAATAGATGGAGCCTCATCATGAAAATCAATTGATATTGATGCAAAATTTCTACTCAACCGCTTCAGGCAGTAACAGACCTTCCCAATGTAACGAGAGTAAACGTTGCACAGTTCATACATACCCAGCTCAGGGAATATCTGGTAAATAGAAGACATTTTCACACTGATCATTCATGATGACGACATATTCTAACTGACTGTTACTGCCCCTAGGCCTGTATTCACACAAATCCACACAGTGCTGGCAAATTACAGCCACAAAGAGAGAACACGGAATAGCAGCATAGTTACTGCAGTGTGCATGTCAATGGTACCATGGAACATATAGGACAGAAGGAATGGGTATTACAGAGTATACAGTATTATCATAATATAAGATACTTATATGTTTTTATCCAGTAACTAGGATCTGGGGTGCAGTTAGGTGCTGCTCCTCTTTACTGCTAACCATAGCAGTTACTTATCCAGTAGCCTGTATTTGTTTGGAAAACGCACTCTAGAAGGCTTATTCATTTTACTAGTTATAGTGACATGCATGCACAACGTTTCGGAGTGTCCCCTTCCTCAAGTGCGCACCTGAGGAAGGGGACACTCTCCGAAACGTTGTGCACACATGTCTTAATAACTAGTAAAATGAAAAATAAAGTCTCTAGAGTGCGTTTTCCAAACAAATAAAGGCTACTGGATAGACAACATGAAGCCTTTCTGATGTTTTTTAAGCAACAATTCCCACCCATTCTGCAGAAACCTTGCTTGTATTGGAAGCCAGGATACGGAGTTCATAATAAAAGTAAAGGGTAACTGTGGTGCTCCATATAAATGACCTTTATTAGAAAGAGCACATTCCTACCTAAAGTAACTCCAGAATCATGCTTCTAGCTGCAGACTATTCAAAGTTACGCAGTATAAAGGGTGGGTGTTTCAGCTAGCATATCACCAGCACTATTGCTCCGCCCCCCGTGCCAGAGACTCCGAGCATGCCAGTTGTATCCTACTGCATTACAAATGAGCCATCATGCTCCATCATAAGCCCCATGCCCAAACTTCTAAATATTTTTAAAGCTAGCCATAAGCCTGAAAAGAAAACTATGTAGAGGATGGAACGAGAATTTTGCAGGTATTTAATCGATTCAGAAAAAAATGCTCTGGTATTAATCCATACAGCCATTTTGTGTCTTAGCTGTATGAAAAGTTTTTGGCATGTCATATTTTTGGTACAGTGGCTGTTTAGCAAAAATAAGTGGGCGGCGAAGGGCTTATTCATGCAGGTGTCATTTGCTGTATAATAATAAGCACCTGCAACACATTTATTCCATTTGCTCTGTTGTTCTGTAGTCAAGATTTCTATAATGGGGTCATGGCCATGAAAAATGTAGGGAAGTCAACACTGAGAATATTCTAATGTCTCCTGAAACGTTTTTGATAATAACGTAGGTTTGTACAGGTTCATTAGCTTTTACATGAAACCGAACTCTAAATGTTGCGCTGTCAGTTGTGCTGTCAGATTTAGTTTTATGGCATTTCTCTGCATGGCAGGCCGCGTATTTTCTTCTTTTCTTCTTGTCTATTGTTTTTCTCTGTCTTACGATGTGATTAGTGGACCTATGTTAGACCCTCTGTTTCTAACTGACAGACAATTGGTGATTAAACCGGAAAAAAAACACAGAATGGCCGATATTTAGGGGTGGCCAATCGTACATTGTATTGAAGATCGGAGGAAATTACAGATATGTCCTACTGAATGTAGAAACCACAGGGTTCATCCGTGTCAGACTCGCCCCACAGAGATACAGGGGAATCCTCCCGGGGGGCCCACAAGTCCATTCACCCGAGAGAAATGCCAAAGTATAAATAAGAGCTGAACTTTATTCACGGCGGCCAATGATATTTCAGCCCGGCCCACCAGTCAAAAGTGGAGAATGGTTCTATCAGGTTCAAATATTGCCCCATGTGGCATCCAGCCTAACATACTACCAGGGGAATACTACAAAGCAATACAGTTTCTAATTGCTAGATCACTGACTGGAATCCATGGAACATTTAATGGGCATGTTCACCCAAGTAGTGTGCTTCTCTACTCTTAACCTGCTTAAATAGCTCAGGGACCTGGCAAATGTCTGGGGAACACCTATCTATGCCAAAAAAACAAAACAACCGTCCAGATACCGGAAAAGTAAGCCCGTCGTGTTTTGGCATTCCGCGTAGTATTTTCGAGATTTCTAGAAATGTGAAAATTGTAGGAAAATTTTGGAATGTTAGTAATTAGTTCCGGTGGATCCGGTGAAATCCGCTTTAGAACAGGGTCCAGGTTCATCTCTACTGATATTAGGAGCGCCAAGGGGTAAAGGCGTTGGGCATATATGGTTTTTGGGAGGTTTCTCATAGGGCTAAGATGTTGTTTGAGGGGTGAAAATGCCCTTTAAATAGAAAAGAGGAACAAAAATAAATTCAGGAATTGAAAACTCAAGAAACCAGAAGACAATAAGAAAACAAGATACCTGAACACTCTAAACCTTAGAACATAGCCTACAGATACACACTAGAGAGAACAGAACATGGTTATGTTAGCGCTTTATACTAATGTTCTACCTGCACACGCGCCATTTCTGAAGGAGCAATTATGCATAACTATATTTAAAAGAAGTAGATGAGTTTGTGGGAGAGGGGGGCTGGGAGGAAAACATACCATAAAACCCTTTTCATTTAAAAGTTGCCTTTTACATTAGCAGTAAAATGACAGATGCTAAATAGACGAGGGCAATGTTACATTAGAGAATAGAGCTGCGTTTCGATTGGCTGCTCACTTTATAAAACTCCCTCCATCCTTTTGCTGTTAGGCAACCTTCAATTTCACTTTCGCTGCATAAAGAAGCTTATTATTTGGTTAGAAAAGACATTTCGCAAGAATCCAGATTAATTATAAAGGGAGAGTTTTGCTTTGCGTGGATAATATTGTAAAGTTTAGCGGCGGAGGAGGTAACAATACCGTTTTCCCTCCTTTTGCCGTTGTTGAATAGGCAAGCATTGTGAAACGTCTATAGCAGACGGAAAGGTAATAGAAGAAAGGAGGTCTCTCTTGTTGTTCAAAAGGGTTGATCACAATACAGTGGCTCTTTTCAAATACAAAAAAGTTTCTAATATTATATGTTTTTAGAATCTGGGCCTTAGTTCCTGGAAATGTTAGTACGTCTATCATACTGAGCTATAGGTATTTCCTTGCATACGCAAAACAAGCCATTGAAACTTGATTCTACTGATAACGTGGTCTGGCCTGTTAGCGCAATGTTTTGTGGACCATTCTGTAAGGTTCTACAACTTCCTACTTGGCAATGTTCAATAATTACAGCACATTGGTATTAAATGTCAAAATGTGCCGTGTTTCATATAGTTGGAGATTGCAGTAAACTTACAAGGCAGCCACGTAACTACAGCCCCCAAAGGGGTCCCAGGGTCTATGAGGGCCCATCAACCATCAAGCCATCCGCCAGGTACATTATCCCTTATATATTACACTGTAAGGAGCACATTATCCCTTATATATACACTGTAATGTGAACATTATTCCTTATATATTACACTGTAATTGGAACATTATCCCTTCTAATACACTGTAAGGGGAACATTATCCTTATATATTCACTGTAAGGGGAACATTATCCCTTATATTTACACTGTAAGAGAACATTATCCCTTATATATTACACTGTAAGAGGATCATTATCCCTTATATATTACACTGTAATTGGAAATTATCCTTATATATTACACTGTAAGGGGAACATTTTCCCTTATATATTACACTGTAAGGGCCATTATCCCTTATAATTACACTGTAGAGGATCATTATCCTTATAATACACTTAATTGGAACATTATCCCTTATATATTACACTGTAAGGAGCACATTATCCCTTATATATTACACTGTTAAGGGGCACACATTATCCTTATATATTACACTGTAAGAGGATCATTATCCCTTATATATACACTGTAATGGAAATTATCCTATATATTCACTGTAAGGAGCACATTATCCCTTATATATTAACTGTAAGGAGCACAATTATCCTTATATATTACACTGTAAGGGGAACATTATCCTTATATATACACTGTATTGGAACATTATCCCTTATATATACACTGTAAGAGGGAACATTACCCATTATATATTACATGTAAGGGGAACATTACCCTTATATATACACTGTAAGGGGAAACATTATCCTTATTATTACACTGTAAGGGGAAACATTATCCCTTATATATTACACTGTAAGGAGCACATGATCCCTTATATATTACACTAAGGGAACATACTTAATATAACTATGAAAATTATCCCTTATATATATTACACTGGAAGGAGCACATTATCCCTTATATATTACACTGTAAGGGGAACATTATCCTTATATTACACTGTAAGGGGAACATTATCTTATATATTACACTGTAAGGGGAACATTATCCATAATATACACGTAAGGGGAACATTATCCCTATATATTACACTGTAAGGGGAACATTATCCTTATATATTACACTGTAAGGGGAAATTATCCCTTATATATTACACTGTAATTGGAACATTATCCCTTATATTACACTGTAAGGGGAACATTATCCATATATATTACACTGTAGGGGAACATTATCCATATATATTCCACTGTAAGGAGCACATTATCCCTTTCTATATACACTGGAAGGGGAACATACTATTATACATTAGGACATATCCCTATATATTACACTGTAAGGGAACTACCTTATATATTACATGTAAGGGGACATCTACTTATATTTACACGTAAGGGGAACATTATCCCTTATATATTACACTGTAAGGGGAACATTATCCCTTATATTACACTGTAAGGGGAACATATCCCTTATATATTACACTGTAAGGGGACATTATCCTATTATATTACACTGTAAAGGGGCACATTATCCTTATATATTACACTGTAAGGGGAACATTATCCCTTATATATTACACTGTAAGGAACATTATCCCTTATATATTACAGTAAGGGACATTATCCTTATATATTACACTGTAAGGGGAACATTATCCCTTATATATTACACTGTAAGGGGAAACATTATTCCCTTATACATTACACTGTAAGGGGAACATTATCCCTTATTTACACTATAAGGGGAACATTATCCCTTATATATTACCTGTAAGGGGAAAATATCCATTTATATTACACTGTAAGGGGAACATATCCATTATATATTACACTGTAAGGAGCACATTATCCCTTATATATTACTATAAGGAGCACATTATCCCTTATATATTACTATAAGGAGCACATTATCCCTTATATATTACACTGTAAGGGGAAAATTCCAATATATTACACTGTAAGGGGAACATTATCCTATTATATATTACTATAAGGAGCACATTATCCCTTATATATTACACTGTAAGGGGAACATTATCCCCTATATATTACTGTAAGGGGAACACTATCCCCTATATATTACTGTAAGGGTAACATTATCCCTTATCTTTGTAGCACTGCAACTGAATCCTTACATCAAAGTATAAAATGTACAACCACCATAAGGACCTCAGTAGCTGGATCATTGGGTTCCCCAGAGGTGATGACAATTTTCTGTCTGAGTCACTGCAGGGCCCTTTGTTTAGCCAATTAGATGAGTTTTGGATGTAGACTCAGAATTTACAAATGGGATGAATGATGAATATTGGTAAATAAGCCCCATCCGGCACTTAGCGTCTTGGTTAGAAAATAAAGAGGGAAAACAATAAATCCAGGTTTTTGAAATGCTCCATGGTTATTATTCATGGTGTTTCATATAGTTTGCAGATGCAGAGTAAACCTTACAAGCGCGCACTAACTACAGCCCCCAAAGTGGGTCCCGGGGTCTATGAGGGCCCATCAACCCATCAAGCCATCTGCCAGGTACATATCCCTTATATATTACACTGTAAGGGGAACATTATCCCTATATATACACTGTAATTGGAACATTTC